>PVJD01007793.1:0-79872 GCA_004026545.1 Mormoops blainvillei
ATCATTGTGTACGATCTTTTTAATCTGTCACTGGATGTGGTTTGCTAATATTTTGTTGAGGATTTTACTATGTTCATCAGTCATACTGGCCTGTAGTTTTCTTTCTCTGTTGTGTCTTTATCTGGTTTTGGGGTTAGGATGATGCTGGCCTCATAAAAAGGGCAAGGGAGCCTTCCCTTTTCTTGAGTTTTTTGGAATAGTCTGAGAAGGGTAGGGGTTAGCTCTTCCTTAACTGTTTTATAACATTCACCTGTGAAACCATTCAGTCCAGGGCTTTTATGTGCTCAGAGTTCTCTGATTACTGCTTAAATTTCACTAGCTATTATTGGTCTATTCACACTTTCTGCTTCTTCTTGCTTCAGTTTTGGAAGATTATATTTTTCTAGAAATTTGTCCATTTCACCCAGGCTTTCAAATTTCTTGTCATGCAGTTGTTTATAATAACCTCTTACAATCCTTTGTATTTCTGTGGTGTCAGTTGTAATCTCTCCTCTTTCATTTCTGATTTTATTTATTTGGGTCCTCTCTCTTTTTTCTTAATGAGTTTGGTTAAAGGCTTGTTGATTTTTGTTTACCTTTTTAAAGAACCAGCTCCTGGATTTATTGATCCTTTGGATTGTTCTTTTAGTCTCTATGTTATTCAGTTCTGCTCTGATCTTATTTCCTTCCTTCTACTTGCTTCGGCTTTGTTGTTGTTCCTACAATTCTTGTAGCTGTAGGGTTAGGTTTTTTATTTGAAACATTTCTGTCTTTTTTGGGTAGGTCTGTATTTCTATGAACTTCCTTCTCAAGACTGCCTTGGCTATGTCCCATAAGTTGTGGACTGTTGTGTGTTCATTTTCATTTGTTTCCAGAAACTTTTTGATTTCTTCCTTGATCTCATTATTGCCCCATTTATTGTTTAATAACTTGTTAGTCAATCTCCATGCATTTGAGTGTTTTTGAGTTTTTAGTTCAGTTTTTTAGACTGGTTTCTAGTTGTAAGCCCTTGTGGTCTGAGAAAATGCTTCTATGAATTCAATTTTGTTGAATTTGTTGAAGCTTCTTTTGTGCCCTATCACATGGTCCATCTTTGAAAATGTTCTATGTTCATTTGAAAAGAATGTGTATTTTGCTTCTTTGGGATGAAAGGTTCTATATATATAACAGTTAAGTCTATTTGATCTAGGGCATTGTTCAATGTTGCAATATTCTTGCTGTTAATTTGTTTGGAAGATCCATCCATTGTTGACAGTGGGGTATTAAAATCCCCTATTATAAATGTGTTGCTGTCTATATCTTTCTTGAAGTCCTCCAGGATTTTCCTTATATATTTGGGTGTTCCTATGTTGGGTTCATATAGGTTTACAATGTTCATGTCTTCATGATGTATTCTTCCCTCAAGTATTATGAATTATCCTTCTGTGTCTCTTTTTATAATCTTTGTTTTGAAGTCTATTTTGTCTGATATAAGTATTGCTACCCCCAGTTTGGTTTTTTTCCTGTCCTTTGGCTTGGACTATTTTTTTTCCAACCCTTTATTTTCAGGCTGTGTAGGTCTTTTGTTCTGAGGTGGGTCTATTGTAGGCAGCATATGTGAGGGCCCTGTTCTCTCATCCATTCAGCTACCCTATGTCTTTTGATTGGAACATTTAATCCATTTACATTTAAGGTTATTATTGATAGGTACTTATTCATTTTTCACCTTTGTACCTTTGTTCCTCTCTCTCTCACTATTTTTCTTCATCTTCTTAAAGCAGTCCCTTTAGCATATGTTGCACTGCTGGTTTGCTGGAGGTGCATTCTTTTTAACCTTATTTTGTCTGGGAGACCCCTTATTTTGTCTTCCATTTTAATTGAGAGCCTTTCTTCATAGAGTAGCCTTGGCTGCAGGCCTTTGCTTTTCATACTTGGAACATTTTTTTGCCATTCCCTTCTGGCTTGTAGTGTTTCTGTTGAGAAATCAGCTACTAGACTTATTGGAGCTCCCTTTTACTTCTTGTTTCTCCCTTACTGCCTTTAAGATTCTCTCTGTGTCTTTAAATTTTGGCATTTTAGGTATAATGTGTCTTAGAGTAAGCCTCTTTGGGTTCATCTTGATTGAGACCATCTGTGCTTCCAGAACTGGCATGGCTTTTCCCTGCTCTAGGTTAGGGAAGTTTTCTTTCATTATTTTTTCAAATAGGCTTTCTATCCCTTGTACCTTTTCTTCTCTATCCGGTATCTCTATGATTTGAAAGTTGTTGCATTTCATGTTTTACCTGCAGTTCCCCTAAGCTATTTCATATTTTTTAAGTCTCTTTTTGTGCTACTCTTCTACCTGAGTATTTCTTTCTATGTTCTCTTCCATCTCATTAATTCAGTCCTCTGCTTTATCCAGTCTGCTTGTAATTCCTTTAAGTGTATTTTTTATTTTAGATATTATATTCTTCATTTCTTTCTGTTCTTGTTTATAGTTTCTATGCCCTTTTTCATGCTGCTGTAGTTCCCACTCAGTTCCTTGTGGTTGTCACTGAGTTCCTTGAGTATCCTTATAGCCATTCTTTTGAATTCTATGTCTGATAGTTTGCTTACCTCCATTTCATGTAGCTTATTTACTGGGAGTTCTTCCATTCCTTTCGATTGCAGGTTCTTTCTTTGTCTCCCCATTTCAGGTAACTCTTTTTGTTTGTTTTTGTGATTCCTGATAGTCTGCTTTGCCAGCTGTCTTCGTGGGGTGAACCTCTCTAGTAGAGTTTCTGTGGGACTCAGTCGTGTAGTCTCTTTGATCTCTTTGGATGCTCTAAAGTTACACTTTCTTCCATGTGTGGGCCCTCCTGTTCTCCTTGGGCTTTATCTCTTGGTGGCTTCTCCCTCTAGTGAGCTTCTTGGAAGTCACAACTCCCATCTTCTCTTATATGCTGTTGTACAGGGTTTGTTTAACAAAACTCTGTTACCAGGCACACAAACCTACACCAGCAAAAGGAACCCCTCTACCACATCAGCAATCTCATCTGCAGTTACATTAAGATTAATAAAGGTGAAGATAGATTGCTGATATTATAAGGGAGTATGAGATGGCTAAAAGAAGGGAAAATGGTATTGCGTGGTAAGAGGGAGTAGAGTTGATAATTGGGATAGAACTGAGGTGCTGAAATGGAAAGAGTGCACTTTAAAATGTAAGTAAAACAGAAAAGGGCCATGGGAACATTGCGGGTATGAACAGGGAAGAGTATACTATGAGGTTTGGGGTAAAATTGAGAAGGTATTGGACCATGGGAGGAAATTGCAGAAGAGCCACAGCAGGATCAATAGCAATGACAGCTGAAGGAAGTTTAATAAAGGTGGAATGAGAATAAGAATATTGTCAAAAAACAAAAAGTGAATATGAGGTGTCTACAGTAAAGAATAATGATTTTGAGAGGATGGAGGAAGCAAACTAATAAGATAAGGCGTAAGACCCAGGTTGTGAGAGGGGCAAAAAAAGAGGGAGAGAGAAAATTAAATAAAATTCCTCACTCATCTGATCAGGGCAGGGGGCAGGTAAAACAGGGTAAGACAGCAGGAGAGTATTCTGTGGGATTTAAAGTACAAACAAATGGTGAATGAATAGGAGATCCATTGGAGAAGTACAGTGATAATTATGGTATTTCACTCAACTAGTCACTGTTTGTAAAAGGTGGAAAAGAAATGAGACTCTAAGAGGGGAAAAAGCATGTGAGCTGACATAAGAAAGAAGAGCTCTTACATGAGGTTAGTTGAAGGAGAAAGAGTGAGAGTAAGGGGTAGAGCCTTGGTGTAGTGTGAGGGAAAATAAAGTTTACACAACAGTATTAAAGCTTGGCAAGATGCAGAAATGGATTAAGCCCAGGGAAGGGTGCTCTGTGAGGTTTGGAATAGCAATAGTATGATAAGAAACGTATAATCTGAATAAAAAGAGTAAAAAGTAAAGGACCAAGAGTAGTGAGTTATTTGGAACACAAGTGAAGTGAAAGACAAGAAATTAAAATGCCATATGAAAGGAAGAACAATAAACAATAAAAACAAACAAAAAACCTAAGGAGAAAGAAGCAAGAGAAATTTTTAAAAATGCAAGTTCTGCTGAAGAGCCAAGTGAAATCTGTCTCAACTGTTGGTGTTTGTCTTCTGATTTCTCCGTGGATCTCTCTGGTTTTCTCTCAACTCCAGGACTTACTGTCTTACTCTTGAAAAAAAAGAAACAACAACAACAACAACAAAAACACTGCCCAGCTGATTTTACAGATCTTCCTAGTCCTGTAGGCAGAGAGGGGTTGGACTCCATTTTTTCCTTTCCTGTGGTTTTGCAAGATTGGCGCTCAGAATGGGCTCCAATAATCACAAGTGCCCAGTTTCCAGCCCACTCCCTCAGAGCACTTTCCACTCTGCACATTTGTGCCTGGCTGGTGCCGATAAGCCACCTCACTCGCACCCCTTTGACCTGTCCTTGAGGTGGACTGAGTGGGAGCAAATTGCACCCACAATACTCCCTCCATGTTGGCTGGCCAGCTACCTATGCAAGGTCCCTGCCCAACGCACCTCAGTTCCCCATTTGAAAAAAGCCTCTTTGGGCATTGCTACCTTCTGGGCCGCTGCCTGGCTTTCCACACAGTCCAACCCTCTACAAAGTCCAGGCTCTGTCTGGGTGGTGGCCAGTTAAGGCCCACCTCCTTTCCCAGCTCCAGATGTCACCAGGATCTCCCAAATTTTTCTGGCCAGTGATGGCTGCCCCAGCCTGGGTACTCTGCCAACTGTGTGCCCCTTGCTGCCTTTTTTATCCCCCAAGGACTTTATGCATCCAGGTCTCCTCTGGTGCAGGTCTGGGACTTCCCTGCCCTGGGAGGGGAGGAAGTTCCTAGGCTGCTATCACTGACCTGGCTCTCCTCCGATGTACCTGTGGCGGACACAGTCTTCGGTACCAGGTTGGGGGACCTTCCTGTCAGCCTATTAAACCTTCTTTCTGCCCATTTCAAAGCATCCTCTGCAAAACTTGGCTTCCAAACTTCATATTGGCTGAAATTCTGTTAGGTGTCCACTTTATTTTTCAGAAGATCAGCTAAGTGTCCCAGTTGGGTGCATGAGCAACTGGGCTCAGCTCCCACCATATAGCTACAATCTTTGACTCAGGCCACTGTGTAATTTCACTCTACAGGTTTTCTCAGGGTGTTTTTATATTTACTTTGCTACTTATCTGATCCATTTTGTAGCACAATCTTTTGCTTCTTGCCACAGGGAGACTTGTTGTAGGGAAGAAAGCAGAAATTGCATGTACATTGCTTCATTTACACATTTTTAGTCATTCATTTAGTTGTGAGATGCCTTAAAGACTTCACATGAGGGTTTCTATGTAAGCCAAGGTCATACACCACTGAGTGGAGACACACTAGGGTGGCATTAGAGCCACAGAAAGATGGCCAGGCCTTATACCTGGGGATGTAGAACCATAAGCATTGATTTTGAGAGTTAAGTAGGGAAACACTACTTAGCCAAGGACCATTGTATCCTCAAAATGAAGTTACTAAAAACCAGGAAACATTCCAAATATATATTACAGGTTCTTTCATGAGTAAACAAACTGTGCTAAATGCATACATAATGATATTACTCAGCAATAAAACAGGAGCAAATTGCTGATATATGTAAAAACCTTGATGAAAATATTATGCTTGTATAATGAGTGAAAGAAACCCTACACAATAGGATACATACTCTGTGATTTTAATTACATAAAGTTCTAGAATAGGAACAACTAATGTATTTTGATAGAAATCATATCACTATTTCCCTGAGTAAGAGGTGGAAAAAAATTGAGTGCAAAGGACCTGAAGGGGCATTCTGGGGTTCTGCATCTTGAGGGTCTTATCCTACAGCACACATTTGTGCAAAATAGATTATATCCTTAAAAGACATTTATTTTATGTTATATAAATTATATTACAATAATGTTGAATTTCAAAAACTAAAATCAATGATCATAATGATATAATGGATTGGAAAGGATTTGTTGCTCTTACTTTTATGAATATACTCAAGGCTCAAAAAACAAAGTTGAAACTCAGACAGAACTTTCTGTAGTGACTAAAACGGAATTACCTAGAGTGGGATGGGTACTTGTGGAGAGAATGGATATAAAATTGAGAAATGATACATTTATCAAGTCAGATACATAGCTAGAAAAATTACATACATACAATATGACATTGAAAAAATAATTAATGGAGCAGTCTAATTAATAGTAGTGTCTTAAAGGAATCATGCTGATAAAAATCCTCATGTCAGAACTGCCTGCGATAGCCTGTACAACATCATTTTTTATAACAATAGGTAGTATGACAAGCTGTTCCATAGAAGGCAGAAGATTTCTGTGTTTTGTTCTGGTTGTGCCATTTTCAACCCTTTGAAAGCCCCTTACACTCTCAGTTTATGTGTCTCTTGTTCTTTATTCTCTTAAGACTGTTGGGGCATTGTGACTAATACATCTTACGAAGAGCACTAACCAATGCATGCCATTTTATTTTTCTCTTGTGTAAAACCTTCTCTTCCATGCAGCTTATCAGCATGGACTTTGAGACTGAAAATATTGGGATCAACTTCCATTCATTATATGAAGACTTTGGACAATTTATTTAATATTTCTGTGCTTCTGTTATCTCTATGTGTGTGTCTATATGGGTGGGGTGTAGATGTATAATTATTCTTACTTTTTGCGATACAATTCTGTGGATTAAGACCATGCCACAGTGCCTTCTGTGTATAGTAGTCATGAGCCATATTTCAGAAGACAGGAATGTCAAAATATACTTTGTAAATTACTTTAAATTTTTTCATATGCTTTATTTCCTTGTTTGTCATGAAAACTGTATTGGTTAAACAGGTTAAATAAAGACTGATTACACTCTATGAATAAGACCAGGTTAAAAAAATAGTTGGTTCAGAAACTTGACAAACACAAATGGCAGAACTTGGGTGAGAAGCGTGCTCTCCTCCTCACTCAGCAGAGTCGGGTGCCACATAACAACGCCTCAGCAAACAGTGGACAGCACATATGAAGGGGGTCCTTGAAGATGATAATACAGCCAAATTTCCTGTAAGAAATGGAAGGCTGTGTAGTTGTAGAGGAAATTGTTCTAAGAAATTAGAGTCAGCCTACAATATTATATTAGTTTTAAGTGTATATCCTCATGATTCGATGTTTATATAACTTGGATTGTGATCACCCTGAGAAATCTAGTACCCACCTGACACCATATGCAGTTATTACAATATATTGACTATATGTCCTATGCTTTACATCCCATTGACTATTCTATAACAACCAATTAAACTTCTAAACACTTTCAACTTTTTCACCCATCCTTCCAACCCTCCTTCCATCTGGCAACAACTACTTCTCTGCCCCTGAGTCTGTTTCTGTACTTCCTGTTCAAGATATAAGTTTATTTCAAGTGCCTCAAAGTTGATAATAGCATTAATGGAGGTGGAGGATAATTACTCTATTTCTAATGCATTTTAAAACATATATATCCATTTATTTATTTACTTACATAATTAATAGGTAAGACAGTAAGTATTAGAGATGAAAGGAGGAAAGGAAGGAGGGAAAGAAAGTAGGAAGAAAAGGAGAAAGGAAAGAAGGAAGGAAGGGCTTTTTCCAGTTCTCCAGGGTCTCTCCTCTGTGTGCACATATGGGGAGGGGATGAAGAACATTAAATGTATTAACTAGAATGGACTATGAACAGAATGCTAAATGCTACAATCAAGATGCATACTAGGTAGATTCAAGACACTAAACACTGATTATGTAAATATATGAAGGAGAGCTTTCACAGCGGTTTATGTAAGTAAAGCCTTAGGGTTTATTTTATTACAAGTTTCACACCATCCAAGAGCATGATATACTTGCTGAAGAAGTAACAAACCTCTGCTTCAAAGAAATATGTTTTCCCAATATTTGGAAGATGTGTCAGAAATTAAGCTATTTACACAAGGAAGTTGTATTCAATTTTGAAGGGAAATTTGAAGAAATGGTAATGCATTTGTTTGGGTAAACCCAGACAACATGAAATATGTTTACTGTGGGTAAAGTAAAAGAGAATTAGAATAAATAAATTAGACAAAACTATAGAGATCATTATTAGGAGGAAGAAGAGTTCTATTTCTTGACACATGAGTCCAGAGAACAAGGAAACATATTAAAGAGAAATATTTGGTCTATATGAGTTTTTTTTTTCTTAGTTAAGGAATAGGGCCTCCTTTTATATGGTGAATGCCCTGTCTACTGAAATAACTAAGAAAACATGCATGGGATAACCACCCTTAAGAGATTTGTTACAGAAATTTCTAAATTGGATGACATATTTACTTCTGTGGCCTCTAAATTTCTTCCAAATCTAAGGTCTTTTTACTTTAAGAGAAAAGAGTCACTTTCTGATGAAATAATTTGAGAACTGTAGGTGAAATACTTTTCCAGGGCAAATAAAACAATGATTATCTAGTAAGGACGAAGCTGGATTCATACAAAAATAAAGTTTGCCATTTAAGGACTCTAGCACCTATTGACCTTGTCAAGACTCAATACATCTGAGAGCATTTTTTCAGAGTAGAGGCCTGAAACATTTTGAAGATCTTCCTTGTCATCTTGGACCTGGGGTTTTCTTGGGCCACCTTCAACACTGTATGAAATGGAAGAGTTTGCATTGAAGTTTTTGTGGCAGAGATGGGTTAGCTATTCCCTAAGACACTGTCTCCTTCTTCCTGGGCACACGGCTAGTCTGTGCTGCCAACCACCCTAGCAGTTCTGTGTGGCCATGTGACTGCACTCAAGACAAGGAATGCAAGCAGAGTTACGGTGTGGCATATCCAGGCCAAGCCCAGCACAATCTCTCACACATGATTTCCCGTACTTCTTCCAATGTCACTAACGGATGGTTAAGACCACAATTGTTCTGGCGTTTTATAGCACAGCTATCAGAGTCATATGATGGAAGAGGCCTAGGTATCTGAGTTAGCACTCGGAGGAGAGATACCTGCTGATTAAGTTCACCCAACTAGTGAACGAGACAGGCTTCTATTCTATCCACACCATTAAAAGTGTTTGAATTGTTGCAACATTCCATATCATCTTAACTGATGTGGGTGTGTGTAGTGTTAGATTCACCCTTAAAGTCTTGTTTAACTTTAATGTGGTGGTGGGGGTTCTGAAATACTTCATCATTCATAACTCATGTATGAAAATAGGAACTTATTTGTCTTGTTATTCTCTACACAGTCTAGAGATCAAGGTCTGTGATGCCCTGCCATATGCTAAAAGTTTTTTCTAATGGTATAGCAAATAATAACAATTTGATGAAATTATTTAGTAAAATCATATTTTGACAAATATTTATGCATGCACACCATGAGTCAACTGCTGTTAGATCAGATGATACTTATGAATAAGTCGAACATGTCCAATGTCCTCAAAAAGCTTAAAGCCCAGAGAGCAACAATGATGAATTTATTTTTAAAACACAAGAGAAAATATAAGGAGAGTTATGGCTGAAGAGTCATGGGGACCTGTGGGAATAGGGGCTCTGATCTACAACAATAAAATGAAAAATGATTAGATGGATCTGAATTTGAGAGTAGAATCAATAAAACATGGTCTCCTCTTGAAGAGCATGAGGGAGAAGAAAAAGCTAAAGAGATAATTTTGAGTTTTTTTGTTTTAGTAACTTGGTTTTGGTGGCACCACTAACCAAATAGTGAAAACCAAAGAAGGAGCAACATATGGGGAAGAATAAATGGCAAATTCAGCTCTGGATATTATGAAAAATTAGGTCTATTGGAGATGAGTGCATATGTTCAGTAGGCAGTGGAATAGTGAAGGATGGCTTTCAAGTGGGTAGTCAGAATTTGAGACACAGAATCATAATTTGTCAGTGTAAACATGGTAGTGAAACTGCAAGAATGTCTTCTGCAAAGCAGAATAGGAAAAAAGAAAAAAGGCATAGGATTAATCCAGGTGTAGGGTAATTATCCATTGTCTCCTCACTCCAGGTTTATCCCATGAATCTTTAGTTAATGTCAAAGAAGAAGAGATTAAAAAATGCCCTTCCTTTGAATATACCAAACCTGGACAGGAAAGAATCTCTGCTTGGTAGTCTTATGTAGTATGATAATTTTCTTATTGTGAATTTAAGGAAAGAGAAAAGGCATTCAAATAGTCATATATCATCTCTAAAGAATCATGTCTGAATGTGTTGGAGGCTCTCTTTTGAAAATAACTTCTGAAGTTTTAATCCTGTTTAAAACATGATTTACCTGGAACCACACCTTTTACTGGGAAATGAAGCCTCACCACATGAATTACCGGACTTTAACATTTGAAGTAGAACAAAAGAGTGTTTATAAGTGAATCCCTTGATTTCTGCATTCTATGATGAGGTGGAGTTGAGATTCCATCAGCTATAGAATCAAGAATTCTCTTAATATGCATGGTTCAAGGTGGCTCTTGAGGTGATCACTATTATGTAAAAGGTATGTACAAAGTGAAGTTGTCTAACTCAGAGCTGCCCTGGAATTTGGAGAAAACTAAGAAAAAGCATCTAAACTTTGACAGTTAGCCTTGCAAGATTTATCACAGCAGAAAATGATGATGAGGCGACTCACCGGTCCATCCTCAATCAATGCTAAGTCAATTTCCTAAGTGTCATAGAATAGGAAAAGTGGTGGAGCTGGGATGTAAACACAAATCTGTCTTGACTTTATTCCCAGGCTCTTTTTTATGACCACTCTGCTGGCTCACAAAGAGCACCGTAGATTTATGTGTGTGAAAGGAAGCCTGACCACAGTTGCTCTGATTGGCACTTGCCCTACTCAGTGTCACACTCCGAGAAAAACACTGAAAACCTCAGTTATCCTATTTGGTTCATTAAATCAATCAAACCTATAATGTATCATCTGATGTCATGATTCATTATGACTGTCAATTTCAAAAATTAAATTTAAATTTCTTTAAGATTTTATAAGGATCTCAATATAAGAATCCACACTGGAGAAGTTTATTCTACAAAGTTTAAGAATTGGCAGAAGCTAACCAATGTAAAATACTCTGAGTCTCTATTACGTAGTTCCTATTGAAGACAAGATTTCCATAGATACAACGTGTTCCATTTCCCTGCTCTGGATGAGGGAGAGCCATAGGCTGCCCACAAAATGTTTATCCCAAGTTAACAGCCTGCAACTTGCCCCGTCCTTCGCATCTAGACTGCTGGACCACATTGACCATAAATAAATTCAAGAAAATTTTCTGGGAGAGGCCTTCTTTTGGCAGTAGCATACATGCCAAGAACTTTCTTTTAGAAAGATCTCTCCCATCAGAGTCACTCAAATAAGACATGTAATTGCCATGTTGTGCAGCCTTGAAAAAAAAATTGGCAAGTAGATTAGGGAGAGACCAAACCGTAACAACCCTGACTGAGGAGACACTGTTTGACAAGAGGTTAGCCTGAATCCAGGTGTTAGAGTTACACAGTGGGTTGTGCAATTGGTCCTAGAATTCAAGGAATAGGAATCAAAAGGACTAGTGCAATGTAGAAAAGACAATTATTTTGAACCCTTATAGCTGCTTATTGATTGCCTTTAATATTGGAAGGAGTGTTAATATCCATAGATAACATTTCTTTGTCAGTAGAACATGCATAGACTTTCCTAGTCCCTAGGAAAAATGGGTTCTTGTTTTCAAAGAACAACTTTTCCTTTGATTGGATCTGGAAAGCATAAAAGAGACCAGTGGCTGTGAATCCACCTGAGCTCCTGTCTCTGCTGTGTGGAGGGAATAAAGGACTATTGAAGGGGCAGGTAAGTTGCCTAGGTCCTGTATCAGGGATTTAGAAGAATGGGACATAGGAGTATTCTTTTCACAATGGTCCACAGCCTAGAGACATGCTATTGGACAATGTTAGTAAAAGAAAATGCAGAGGAAAATTAGAGGAAAGTGTCCACTTTTAAAAACCTAGTGTTTTGTAAGCATTGAATTATTCTCTGAGTGCTCCACCATCATGAAAACATGTTTTATTCCTTCGGGGGAGCAAAATTTGGGAGAGAAATTATAAAAACTATTTGAACACAGACCTTAAGTCTTCATGTCAGATTACTATATAAGTTTCTAAAGACTTTTAGACTTAACTAACTAACTAACTAAAAAAATAAATAGCTTGTCAAGCTGGGAGTATTATAGAATGTAGTATGAAGTTTTTCAGACGGTTCTCAAGAACTTCAGCAACTGAGCCATTGCATACTTAGGGTGGGAAATGAGTTTTAAACTAAAGAAGAATACTGAGGATAAAGGAATAAGAACAAAGAATAAAGACATGGAGGACAAACAATAGTGCCAAATATTTAGAAACGGGGCCCTGAAACCAGACGAAAGAAGTTGTCTGCAAATTAACATAGCCCATGAAGAAATTGGGCATGGGTACAAAGGCACAGGATGTACGTGAACTGTAGTCTGAGTTCTTGACCTTACCTTAGGAGAACTCCAGCTTCTGTGCGAGATGTGGGTCAACTTCGACAATTTGATTGATGAGTATTTGGCTTGCCTGGTGCCCTTTTCGAATGACCAAGTCAATCAACTCTCGGGCCTTATCCATAGCTGTGTAATTTTCTCGTTTTACTTTCTCCATCTCCTCCTGGTTCAGCACTCTTTCATCTAATAACCCATCCAACAAGCCATTTATTGTGCCCGTGGTCACGGATTGGATAAACTCTCTCCTCTTTGACATCAGAAACCTGTCTGTTTGAAGCACAAGGATTCTTCAGGTCACTAAAACATCATTTCCTCTCATGTCAGGAACAAGGAATAGCCTCCTTTAGATTTAACTCGTTAAATGTCCCCCTCCACAGAGTTTAGTCATACTGAGAATACCACATCACTTAATCCCCCTCAGTGTTCTCCATGTATGCTCTCAGTACCACCTGAATTCTGAGATTTACCACCTTTGAGTTAGTGCCTGAAAGCCAGGCACCGTCCTGACTCATGTTTGTTCACCTCGACATAATAAAAGAATGAAACAGTGGTAGCCTATTTTCCATGAGGGCAACAGCTGCTCTAGCACTTATAGGGATAATTCAATTAAGATTGCAAAATGACATCAGAATATGAGAAATGCACCCAGTTCCTTTGCGGCCCTTGCCTTTCTTTTCTGTAAAAAGCTTTGAAAGTCTTCTGGGTCCCTTCTCTATTTCCCTTTGCCTCCCTCTTCTTTCTTCCTTCTCCCTCATTGCTGCTAAACATTCACAGAACTTAATTATGGCTTTTCAAAAAGCCAGTTACTTAAAAAAAGTTTTCCCCTAGATGTGCCCTTTTAGACAGTAAAATAACAAACAAAAACTCACCCATATTTTCCATGGCTTTTCTTTCTTGTCTTTAACGTGCAATGTGAAAGTGAAAGTAAGCTCAAACTTCCTTTTTAGCAGGGTGTGTATATGTATTAAGAAGTACCAGCTGCTCGTGCAAATATATGTTTAGGTTTTTTTCTCCATAATGGTAATCAGGTTGCTTAACGTTAGCATCAGGGAGTATATCCTTGGGAAATTCCTTCACCAGTCTTCAGATCAGGTCAGGGTAGGAAGGGAGTAGAGCCTAGAGAATAAGAAAGTATGTATATAATTAAACTCACAATAATGAGTCTTTCACTTGTTAGGAAGTGTAATCTGGAAAAATAACTCATCCATTGGTGTCTTAGTCTATACATGGTGCTATAAAAAAAGTACCACAGCCTGGGTGGCTTACAAACAAAAGGAATTTATTTCTCACAGCCCTGTAGTCTGGGAGCACAGGATCAGGGTGCCAGCAGAATCAAATATTTTCTTATTTAAAGCTCTATTTTCAGAGGGTACTCTTTTGTGGAGACTACACAACACAGGCTCTGGAATCAGAATATCTGACTTAGCTTATTAACCTTCCATTTTGGGTAAGATATTGAACTTTCTCATTCTTTTGTTCCTCCATTTGTAAAATAATTTAATTAATAATACATAGCTACACACTGTTCAGGGTTAAGTAAATAAAAATGTGCCATAGAATATTGTCTGGCACATTATTAAGCACACAATGATATTGTTAATAGTATTATTTTTAATTTAAATATTTCTAAATTAAAAATTAAATAACTAGCAAAGGTTACTTTTTTTCCATATTATCTAGTTCAGCTTCTCTTTTGTGAGAATCCTCATGCATCTCATTCATGCATTCATTCATTTAATAAGCGACCTACTCCATGTTAGACACTGTTGTAGATGCCAGGGGTACAGTCAAAACAGGAAGTGGCCCCTTGGCCTCATGACCTCACATTCAAGAAGAGAAGACAAACATGAAACCCAGTATGTAAGTGGGATAATGACAGAGTGCAGTAATTGCTAAGGAGAAGAAATTAGTTAGGGAAGTGCTTTATGAAATATCGGAGGATGTTAAATCTGAAGACAGAGGGGCCCAGGAAGGCCAATGCTGTCACCACTTTTAGTAAGCACATGTTCAATTGCTAGTCTCCAAAAAAACTCAACACAACCCATTTACTTTATAGATATGGTTGATGAAAATTGACTAATAACACAATGCTTACTAGTATTTCAAAATTATCAATTTATTTACTAAAAATACTTGTAGGATTATTACCTTAGTTTCCCATGAGAATAATAATCCAGAGTTAATAAAATATTTAGTGGGTGTGCATGTGTATATACACATACATAAATGTAGGATATATCTAAATTAAATATTAATAGCTGTATTACTGTTATTTTAAAACTCTATACCATTAAAAACAAACTGATATGTGGGCAAACCAGTTCCTCCCTGTTCCCTAGGCTAAGTGTTAAATTTATTTTTAATTAGAATAAAATTCACTGTGTAGATTTCACTCTAAAGGTTTTCTTAAACCTTTACTGTTTTTATCTCTACTTTGCTACCTACCTGAACAGTTTGCAGCACAATAATTTGCTTCTTGCCACAGGGAGACTTGTTGTAGGGAAGAAAGCAGAAATTGCAGGTATATTGCTTCATTTATACATTTATATTCATTCATTTATTTCTGAAATGCCTTAAGGACTTCATATGAGAGTTTCTCCGTAAGCCACACACCAATGAGCTGAAACATGCTGAGGTGGCATTAGAGCCACAGAAGGGATGGCCAGGCAGTGTGCCTGAGGATGTAGAACCGTAAGCATTGGTCCTGGGAAGCTAAGTAGGTAGTCACTACATAGCAAAACAAAACTGTGCCCTTAAAAATAAAGATGATATAAACTAGAAACATTCTATATGCCTATTATAGGTGCATGCGTGAGTAAACAAACTATGCTTTATGCATAAATAATGATACAATTCATTAATAAAACGGGAGCAATTTACTGATATATGTAATAACCTTGATGAAAATAGTATACTTATATCATGAGTGAAAGAAGCCCTACACAATAGAATACATACTCTGTGATTCCAATTACATAAAGTTCTAGAATAGGAACAACTAATATATTTTGATAGAAATCATATCACTACCTCCCTGAGGAGGAGGTGGAGAAAAATTGAGTGCAAAAGACATGAAAGGACATCCTGGGGTGACGGAAATGTTCTGCATCTTGGTAGTGTTATTCTATAGCATTTATTGGTCAAAAAATAATCAGGTTATAGCATTAAAAAGAATATATTTTAAGTTATATAAATTATACTACAATAATATTGAATTTCAAAAACTGAAATCAATGGTCATAATGATATAATGGATTGGAAAGGGTTTGTTGTCTTTATTTTGATGAACATACTTAAGCCTCAATTGTTTGAAACTCTGGTAAGAGAAAAAGCTTTCTGTACCAACTAAAATAATACTATGTACAGTTGAATGGGGATTTGAAGACAGAATGGAAATAAATTTTAGAGATGATAATTTTATCAACTCAGATATGTACCTAGAAAATAGTGTTACATACATAGACTATTATATGGATAAAATCATCATAGAATAAATTAATGGCGTAGTCCAATTATAAGTAATGTTTCAGAGGAAGCCTATCCTTATGTCAGAATTGCCTGTAATAGCCTCTACAACAATATCAGTTTTAATAAAAGTATATAGTATGAAAAGCTCTTACATAGAAGGTAGAAGACCACTGTGTCTTCTGTTTGTGCCATTTTAAATCCTTTGAAAGTCACTTATATTCTCAGTTTATGTATCTCTTACTCTTATCTATTATTTTAAGGCTGTTAGGACATTTTGATTAATACATCTTAGTAAGGGTGATGGAGGCATAGGTAAACATGGTTTGCCTCCTTGCATAACCACAACAAAAATGACAATTAGACTACAAAAGAAACATCAACCTGAATCATCAGAAAATCTAGCTGTATAGGAGTCTGACAACCAAGAAATTAAAGAAGCCACATTCATCTAGACTGGGGTAAAAGGGGCAGAGACATGGAGATACAAGAAGAAGCTTGGAGAATTGCAGAGAGGAGCGCACAGGCACTGAGATGCAAATAGGTGAGTAGAGACATGGAGCCATTGAATGGGGGTCCAACACCCATGTGTGGTGGATAAAAATCAGACAGGACACCTCAGGAACAAGACATCTCAGCCTCACACCTGACCACCCAGCCCAGGGTTCCACAGCAAGAAAGATAAATCTGCATAACATCTGGCTATGAAAAACAGTGGCAGTTGGGGTGGCGAAAGACTGCAGGATTCTCAGGAGTCTCCTTATAAAGAACCCATAAAAGATTTAGGATTTATGCAGATTCACTCCCTCCGGGCTTCAGTACCAAGGCAGCAGCTGGAAGGGCACCAATAGAGAGAAACAAAGGGAGAAATTGAAGTGATTGGCATCAGGGCAAGTGCCAGGCAACACCTTCCTCCTGGATAAAACTCCAGAGGTCGGGAAGCAGCATTGTCCCTTCTCTGAGCCCTCCCCCACACAGAGCCACAGAGTGGAGGCACAGGTTGTCCCACCCCGGTGCTTACCTAAAGTTCTGCCTCATCCAATTTATCAGTACACTTTTCTACAATGGGCTATGCTACTAAGACAGGGAGTCAAAGCAGCTCTACCTAATATGTAGAAACAAACACAGGGAAGGGGCCAAAATAAGGAGGCAAAGAAATATGGCCCAAATGAAAGAACAGAACAAAAGTCCGGAAAAGAACTAAACAAAATGGAAATAGGCAATATATCGAGGCAGAGTTCAAAACATTGGTTATTAAGATGCTCAGGGAACTCACTGTGTACTTCAACAGCATAAAAAAGACTCAGGCAGAAATGAAGGTTACACTAAGTAAAATAAAGAAAAATTTACAAGGAATCAACAGTGGAGGGATGAAGCAGAGAATCAAATCAATGATTTGGAACCTAAAGAAGAGAAAAACATTCAATCAAAACAGCAAGAAGACAAAACAAAACAAAAGAACAAGGATAGGCTAAGGGACTCGGGACATCTTCAAATATACCAACATCTAAATCATAAGCATGCTAGAAGGAGAGGAGAAAGAGCAAGAAATTGAAAACTTATTTGAAAAAATGATGAAAGAAAATGTCCCTAATTTGGTGGAAGAAATGGACATACGAGTCCAGGAAGCACAGAAAATCCCAAACAAGATGGATGTAAAGAGGACCACATCGAGACACACCAAGGTTAAATAAAGAGAGAATCTTAAAAGCAGCAAGAGGAAACAGATAATTATCTAAAACGAATCCCCATAAAACTGACAGCTGATGTCTAAAAAGAAACTTTGCAGGCTAGAAGGGACTGGCAAGAGGTATTCAAAGTGTTGAAAAGCAATAACCTACAGCCAATATTACTCTATCCTGTGAAGCTATCATTTAGAATTGAAGGGTAGATAAACTGCTTCCCTGACAAGGTAAAGCTAAAGGAGTTCATCATTACCAAGCCATTAATATATGAAGTTTTAGTTGGACTTATTTAAGAAAAAGAAGAAAAATCAAACCATGGACATTAAAATGTCAATAAATTCACAACTATCAACAAGTGAATCTGTAAAACAAACTAAGCAAGCAGAACAGAAATAGAATCATAGATATGGAGATCATTTGGAGGGTTACTAGTTGGGAGGGGGAGAAGGGAGAATGGAGGAAAGGGGACTAAGTACAGGAATTTAGTGTAGGGACTAAGTATAAATTGGTAGGTACAACATAGACAGGAGGATATCGAGAACAGTATAGTTATGGAGTAGCCAAAGAACATATATGCATGACCCATGGACATGAAGTAAGAGGTGGGATTACTGGAAAGAGTAGGGGGTACTTGGTGGAGGGGTGCAAAGGGGGAAAATTGGGATAAGTATAATATCATAATCAATAAAATATCTTTAAAAATACATCTTAGTAAGAGCACTAAACATTGCCTTTTCATTTATTTTCTTTTGCGTAAAACCCTTTCTTTTGTACAGCTCATCTGTATGGACTTTGAGATCCCAAATCCCTGGGATCAACTTCCATTTATTATATGAGGGCTTTGGACAATTTATTTAACATCTCTGTGCTTCTGTTTTCTCATCTGTGTGTGTGTGTGTGTGTGTGTGTGTGTGTGTGTGTGTGTGTGTGTATGGGTGGAGTGTGAATTCATAACTTCTTACTTTTTGTGATGGAGTGGTGTGAAAGGTTTTCTCCTTTGCCATAGTGCTTTCCATGTATAGTAGTCATGAACCATATTTTAGAAGCCAGGAATGTCAAAATATGCCTCTTTGTAAAGTGCCTCAAAATTTTTCATATGCTTTATTTCATTGTTGGTCATGAAAACTGTGTAAGTTTAACAGGTTAAATAAGCATTGATTCCATTCTATGAATAAGAAGACCAGGTTAAAAAAATGTTGATTCAAAAACTTGGCAAACACAAATTGTAGAACTTGGGTGAGAAGCATACTCTCCTAATTCTTTAATATAGTCAAGTGCCACATAATGATGCTTCAGTTAACTAAGGACAGTATGTGAGGGTGATCCCTAAATATTATAATAGAGTTGAATTTCTTGCAAGAAATGGAAGGATATGTGGTTCCAGGGAATATTTTTAAATTATAGTTGACATGCAATGTTATATTAGTTCTAGATATAAATCCCAAAGGTTTGTTGTTTATATGACTTGGTAAGTGATCACACTCATAAATCTAGTACCCATATGACACCATATATTGTTATTACAATATTATCAACTATATTCCCTATGCTATACTTTAAATCCTGCTGACTACTCTATAACTTCTGATTTGTACTTCTAAATCCTTTCACTTTTTCACTCATCCCCACAACCCCTTTCCATCTGGCAACTTTCAAAATCTTCTCTGCATCCACAAGTGTGTTTATGTACTTCTTATTCATTTATTTTTAGTTTTAGTTTTAGTTAATCACATTTTTATATTTTTATTTTTTATTTTTTTCTTGTTTTTGCTATTACAGTTGCCCCTGTTTTTCTCCTTTGCCCCCTTTACCTAGCCCCCAACCTCTCCCTCAGGTAATCCACACACCGTCATTCATGTCCATGTGCTGTGCATATAAGTTCTCTGGCTACTCCATTTCCTGCAATGTACTTTACATCCTCATTGCTATTCTATGTCTACCTTTTTATACTTCATAATCTCCACACCTTTTCACCCATTCACCCACAACCCCCCTCCCATCTGTCAACATCAAAAAATTCTCTGTATCTATGATTCTGATTCTATTTCTGTTCTGCTTGCTTTTTGTATTTTGCATTTTAGAATCACGTTTTGATAGTATGTACTCATTGTCCTTTTATAGTTCGTATGGTTCATTTTTTCTTCTTCTTAAATAAGACCAGTTTTGATTTGTTGGTATTTAACTCCTTAAGCATTTTCTTGGCTGGGAATCTCTTTATCTGTCCTTCAATTCTAAATGGTAGCTTCACTTGGTAGAGCCTTCCTGGGTGTAGGTCCCTGCTTTTCATCACTTTGAATAATTCTTGCCAATGCCTTCTAACCTGTAATGTTTTTCAGGTTTGTAGTCACAGCTGCTTGGAGGGCTGAAGCAGTGGGATTGCTTTAGCCTAGGAGTTCTGGGCTGAAGTGCACTATGCCACTTAGGTATCTGCACTAAATTCAGCATCAATATGCTGGACTCCTGGAAAGGAGGGTGAACAGGCCCAGGTTGGAAATGGAAGGGGTCAAAACTCCCATACTGATCAGTATTTTGATTTTTAGATTCTACACATAAGTGAAAACATATGGCATTTGCCTTTCTCTGTCTGAAATATTTCATTTAACATAATACCCTTGGGGACTATCTATGTGGCTTTAAATGGAAAGATTTTATTCTTTTTTTATGGTCAAACCATATTACATTGTACACATTTACCACATCTTTTTTCTTCATTTATCTATTGCTAGACACTTAGGTTGCTACTATATATTGGCTATTGTAAATAATGCTGTGATAACATATGACTATATATCTTTTTTTTTTTTTCGATTTAGTGTTTTGGGATTCTCGAGATAAATCCCCAAAAGTAGAATTTCTGGGTTCTTCTCTGTCTTATTATAGCCTTTGTTTTAATGTGGGTTTTTTTTTTTCGGTCTGATATTAGTATTGCTTCCTCCAATGTTTTATTTTTAGTTTCCAATTTCATGAAATACCTTTCCTTTACTTTACTTTCAGTTTGTGTGTGCTTTTCAATCTGAAGTGAGTCTCTTGTAGAAAGAAAATGTAAAGGTCTTGTTCTGTTACCTGTTCATTCACCCTGTGTCTTTTGATTGGACCATTGAATCCATTTGCCTTAAAGTAACTGTTTTTTTTTTTTTTTAAGGTTTATTATCATTCAAGAGAGTGGTGAAGGGAGAGAGGGAGAGAAGCATAGATAACAGAGAGGAACACTGATTGACTGCCTTCTGTATTCACCCCAACTTGGGATGCAGCCCACAACCCGGGAATGTGCCCTGACTTGACTCAAACTGATGACCTTGCAGTTATGAGATAAAGCTCTAACCAAATGGCCAGGGCTAATTGTTGATAAATATGTATTTATTGCCATTTTCCTTTTTATATTTTTTAATATTTCTTCTTCTTCAAGAAGATTCTTTAACATCTTATGTACTACTGATTTTGTGGTGCTGAACTTTAGCTTTTTCTTGTCTGGGAAACTATCTGTGTTTTGCTTCTAAAGCATAGCTGCTTTGGGTAGAGCAATCTTAGCTGTACGTCTCTGCTTTTCATCACTTTGAATATTATTGCAATTCTTTCTGGCCTTCAGAGTTTTGTGTTGAGAAACAAACTTACAGTCTTGTTGCTTTTTAGATTCTCTTTGTTTTTAACCTTTGTGACTTTAATTATGATGTATCTTGGTGTTGACCTCTTTGGGTTCATTTTTGGGGATTCTCTCTGCTTCCTGAATATGTATGTCTGTCTCCTTCATCAGTTTAGGGAAGTTGTTCATTATTAATTTTTCAAATAGGTTTTCAATTTCTTGCTCTCTATCATCTCCCTGCAACACCCCCATGTTGCAAATATTGGTATACTTGAAGCTGTCCTTTAGGCTCCTTACACTATTTTCATTTTGTGGATTTTTTTCTGTTCTAACTGGGTGTTTTCTGCTTTCTTATTTTACAAATCACTGATTTGATCACCCACCCTAGTCCTGATTCCCTGTAACGTAGTCTTCATTTCCGTCATTATATTCTTCATTCCTGCTGGTTATTTTGTATGGTTTCCATGTCCTTTTTTATGTTATTGAAATCCACGCTAAGTTCCTCCAGCATTCTTATAACCATTGTTTTTAATTCTGTATCTGGTATTTTGCTTTACTCTAGTTTATTTAGTTTGTTTTATTTTCTCCCCAGAGATTTCTCCTGTTCTTTCATTTGGAACCTGTTTCTTTGTCTCCTCATTTTGGCTGCTCTCCTCTGCATGTTTCTATATATTAGGTAGTGCTTCTGGGTATCCCAGTCTTGTTAGAGTGGCTTTATGCAATAGTTGTCCTGTAGGGCCCAGTGGTGCAGGCTGCTTCATTGCCTGGGCTGGTGCTCTAGCTGTGATCCATGTGGGCAGTGAGCACTGTTTCATTGTTGTTTGGTACTGATTGCTTTTGGCAAGTCATAGGGAGGGATTGATAGTTCTCGCTGTGACTAGAGGGAGAAGCTGCTATTCAGGTGTCGACCCCATGGAGCAGGACTCATTTCAGTGTAGCTTTTCCTTATTGAGCCTGCACCTTGAGTGTATTGTTTGTGGAAGTGGCTGGTTTGTAATCTGATGTGGTCAGAAGCCGTCCACTGGGTGTCCTTCCTGGGGCCACATAGCACAGTCTACCAAGCAATCTGCAGATGACAGCTTCTTGTGTTGACCTTGAAAAGACCCCAGAGATACCAAGGTGCAAACTGAGGCCATCTGCTGTTAGTGGTGGGCCTGGGGTCACTTAGCAAGAGATACGGAACACATAAGGCCAGATGCTGCTGATCTGGAAGATTGAGGAAAGTGTAAAGCATGAGGCAAAACAGGTCTTTCTATGGAAAACCCACTAAAGTAGCCTGGGTGGGCCCTAAAGTTGGGAGGGGTGGAGTCTCAGAAAATCATCAGGGCCAGGTGAATAGTGTTAGCCAGGTTGGTGGAAACGTATAGTGGAGACAGACTGTCAGCTCTCTGGGGAGAGAGATCAGCAAAGGAACAATGGTCTCTGCCATCACTTTTGCCACACCAGCCCCTCGTACTGAAGCTAGACAATTCAGTTCCTCCTTAGATGTCTCTGGCTCTTTTGTATCTGCTGCCCTAGTGCTGGAGCTCTGAGTGAGTGAGTTCAAGTAAGTCAGTGTGTGGGCCCTTTAAGAGGAAGGCCTGGGTCTCCAGGAGCCTTCTGTCTTACTTAGCCACAATCTCTGCTGGTTTTCACAGTCAGGAGTTACAGGGACTTGTCATCTCAGCAATGGAACCATGGACTGGGAATTCTGGTGTGGTGCTCAGACCCCTGGCTCCGTGGGGGAGCCTCCACAGCTGAGGTACCCCTTCCAACTTTTAACAGCCACATGTGGATTTGGGGTCAGTCTGTTTTGTGTCTCTGCCCCTCCTATCAGGTTCTTATGGGTTCTTCTCTATACCCTTAGTTATAAGACTTCTGCTCAGCTAGATTTCATGCAGTTCTAAGTGATGGTTGTACAGTAATTTAGTTGTAATTTTGATGTAGGTGTGGGACTTTCTGAGTACCTTGGCTGCCATCTTGAACAGAAGCCCAGGTAAAAAAAATTTATTTCCTGAAAGGAGCCGTATCTGAGGAGCTTGGCAATCAAGTCCTTCTCCCTCACAGCACCTAAATTTTGGGAGCACAGATTACATCCGAATCAGTCAGTCACTGACCTGTTTGAGCACAGAGAAGCCTGACTCCCCAGTGCAAGGACAAGGTCCTATACAAGGATGCAGATCCACAGCAGCTACTGTAGAGATGTTGAGTGCCACTGCCACTTTAGTAAAATCTTTCTGTGGTAGTATAGAGACTACTTGTCCCTGAATGTTGAAAGTATTTTCAGGTTGTAATAATGTAAAGCACAAATGAGTTTTATTTTTCCATAAATTCAATGCCAGAGAGAACTCTTTGTATCAGATAGAGTCAATGGGAAAAAAAAAAATTCCCAAAGTCAAAATATTGAGTCCTCACTCTTATGTAACCTGTCCATGTTAAATATCTTTTTTTATGACTGCCACAAATTTTCTTAATCTTATCACTGCTTTAATATACAATAGCCAAAATCACATTCTCATGACAGCCCCTATGCTCCTTTGTCTCTTCATCTTGAGTTCTTATTCTCAGTGATCCTTAGGCCACATTTCCTTCCCTCTTTACAGTCACTATTATGGTGATCTATGCCTTAACCAGTCAGTTACTCCTTCATACTTTTAATCAGTCCAGCCCACCTTTCTGTTCATACAGCAGCACTGACAGTTTTAAAATGCTATTTCTGACACTGTTGGAAAGAAGCAGGGGGAGGACTTGCAAGGCAATGTTTATTAACTTGCAGTAGTGTCCAGTAATACGTCCTAGCCCTGCACATCCACTCGCCACTCACTCAGTGACTTACTGGAGCAGCTTCCAGTCAAATAATTTTATCCATGGTAAATACCCTATACATCTGTACCATATTTTAAATCTTTTACACCATTGCTCTACTTTTTCCATGTTTAGATACACAAACACTTAACAATGTGTTACAGTTATCTATAGTATTTGGTACAGTAACATTGCATACAGGCTTATAGCCCATGATTGGAGGAGTCTAAACCATGTAGCCTAGGTGTGAAGTAGGCTATACCATCTAGGTTTGTGCGAGTGCACTCCATGATGTACAAACAATGACACAATTCTCCGAAAACACATGCCTCAGAACTATCCCCATTTTTAAGCAATGCATGACTCTACTTGCTCTGTGTAATGTGTTACTCCCCAGTTTGGCATTACTCTAAGTAATATGTAGTGTAAAAGCAGGGAATAGGACTGTCCACTTATTTCTATGGAAATGAAGATAATTTAGGGAGATAAAATATAAACATTGAAAAGAATTGTACTGACAATAAATGAGGGCATAGATAATACTGCTGTGAGATATCAGAAGACAGTGAAATAAATATGACCTTGAACAATCAGGGAAGGCTACACAGGCTGGCATGATATAATCCGTAGCTGCAGGAGGGGTGGTTTTTGCATTGGTAACAGAGGAGAGAGAAGCTAACTTACCGAGACATTTATATGTTCTGAACACTGAGATAGGAGACCCACTCAAAATATTGAAAAATTATTAGCTCAATTTTAGATTATAAATTGAAGGTTAGAATGGATGTCTCTTTCTCAATAGCAGAGTCCGTGACTACAAAGTGTAATTGCATTGATTTACTCTAAAGTTAACAATTTTCTTTGTTTGTTTTCAGGTGAAAACAATCCAATAAGTAGAAATATATATACAAAATGCTAATGCCAGAACCAATGAGGAGAATAATATAAACAAAATGATGAGACCAGAATCATAATCAAAATGCTTGTATCAAAGGTATCTTGTTTGAAATCAGTGGGATGTGAGTTTTGAGAGACAGATTGGGTCGGATTATGATGACCAACAACAGTCAGCCTCAGTGGGGAATTTAAACTGGCGAGACAGGGAGCAGGCAGCCAACACAGCTTCTTAAAAAGAGCAGTCATGTGAATATGCCTCTAAAGTAGCTCTTTTGTATTGGATGTTTAATGAGAACTGCAACCTGGAATAAGTATTTGATCTACATTTGTTCTTCAGGTAAAAACTTTTGAAAATACTGATAGTCAGGCTTCTTCTAGATGATTGAATCAGAATATGCAAGGGTAAAGCTCTGGGTTATGAATACATAAAAACAATTCCAGAGGTTTTTGATGTATATCCTCTATTCAATATTACAGCTGAACATCCTAATCTATTATCAGGGATAACTAGGAGCTCTCTAAGGCCCCTATGTACCGTAAGATTGTGGGTTTATTAGGACATGCACTTTGAGGTATTGCTGGTCCATGTGAACAAGCGCCTGGGCTCTGAGTGGCCAGAGTGTTAAGACCAAGAGATGTGATGGGAACACCTAGGGTTATTGTTGCCTGGGAGAAGCAGCTTAACAGGTTTTGAGCCAGAGAGGAGCATCAAAGAGCTTGTGTGGACTGGCAGGCAGCCAGAGGGATGTAGTCTCCATGAATCAGATTTGTATGCCAATAGTATTATAAAAATACTGACTTTCAAAACCTCTGCAAGGTGGAAAGGCTGACCTTAGAATCACATTGTTGCTAAATCCTTGAGGGGGGATGGATGAGATCTTGAATCATGAGTGCCACATGCCATGAGAAATAGAATGAATTCTTCTCCAATTTCAAACCAAGGTCTTCTTCTCAATGTAGGAACTGTACCACAGATGAAGTTTATAAACATACTGAACACAAGATAACATGAGAATATGTCAGAAGAAAAAGAAACTACAAGTGTTGTCCACAAGGATAAGCAATTGTTGGACTAATCAAATACAGAGTATAGAATGGTAGTGGATGAGGGGTTCGAATAAAGGAAGAAAATGCCAGTATTTTATGGTAAGGGATAAGCAGAACAGTTTATTGATGGAAGTATATCAGTTGCAATGAATAGTGATTAGGTTAAAAGGGAGACTCATAAAATCTGTGATAGCATAAGTGATTTGAAAAATATTTTAAAATACTTTGTCTAGAATGGAATTGACATATATGAGGAGTTGGGAAATTTGAAAAAAAGTGTTTAGAAATTTGAAGAATAGAATGAGAATTTCTGATATATATCTGGTTAAAATTCTGGAAAGGCATACTTGAAAAAATGTTAAGAAAGAACAACACTAGAAAATTTTCCAAAACTGAGAAAAATATGAGCCCACTGAATTAAGATAGAGTATCTACCCAAAGAAGATAAATCCAAAGAATAACAGCTTTATAAGGGCCCTGTGAGTGAGCCATTGTTATGAGTTGAATTGTGTTCCACAAAATACAGGGTTGGGCACAATTAGGTTTACACTTGCTTGTATAGAAAAAAAGACATGCAGGTTATAATAATACAGAAATTAACTCTGTGTTTCACATACAACTGAAACCCTGCATTTGTTTATTGTTTATGTTATTACAGATTTCCCAATTTTTCCCCCTTTGCTCCCTTCCCAGCCCCCTCCCCATTCCTACAGTCAGTCCCCACACCATTATTCATGTCCATTAGTCATGCATATATGGTCTTTTTCTAACCCCTTCACATTCTTTCAACCAGTCCACACCTTCCCACTCCTCTCTTACAGCTGTTAGTCTGTTCCATATTTCTTTGCCTCTGATTCTATTTTGCTTGTTCTTATTTTGTTCATTGGATTCCATTTATAACTGAGATCACATGGTATTTGTCTTTTATTGACTGGCTTATTTCACTTAACATAATAGTGTCCAGTTCCATCCATGCTGTCACAAAAGGTAAGAATTCCTTATTTTTTTATTGATGCATATTTCATTGTGTAAATGTAATATTGCTTTTTTTTTAATCCACTCATCTATTTATGGGAACTTATGCAATTTCCCATGGTTATTGTAAGAAACACTGCTATGAATATTGGGGTATATATATTCTTTTAAATTGATGTTTCAGAATTCTTTGGATATATTACCAGGTGGAAATGCTGGGTCAAAAAACAGTTCCATTATTAATTTTTTAAAGAAACTCCTGTACTGTTTTCCAGAGTGTGGTACCGGTCTGCATTCCTACCACCAGTGCACTGGGGTTCCCTTTTCTTCACAACCTTGCCAGCACTTGTTGTTTGTTGATTTGTTTATTATGACCATTCTGACAGGTGTGAGATGATATCCCACTGTGGTTTTAATTTGCATCTTTCTGATGGCCAATGATGTTGAGCATCTTTTTATATGTTTATGGGCCCTCTGTATGTCCTCCTTGGGTAAGTATCTATCAATATCATTTGCCCATTTTAATTGAATTGCTTGTCTTCCTGGTATTGAGTCATATGTGATCTTTATCAATTTTGGAGATTAAACCCTTGTCTGACTTATCATTGGCAAATATATCCTCCCAGATAATGGGTTTCTTTTTCATTTTGCTGATAGTTTCTTTAGTTCCTGCAGAAGGCTTTTAATTTAATATAGTCCCATTTATTTATTTATTTTTCTTGCCTTTCCTTTGCACTATGAGGTATATCAGCAAAAGTATTGCTATGTGAAATAGCTGAAATTTTACTGTCTATATTTTTCTCTATGATTTTTATGGTATTTCAACTTATATTTAAGTATTTTATTAATTTTCAGTTTGTTCTAGTGTATGGTGTAGGTTGGTGGTCTAGTTTTATTTTTTTGCAAGTATTAATCCAGTTCTCCCAACTCATTTATTGAAAAGACTGTCTTTACTCCATTGTATGTTCTTGCCTCCTTTGTCAAATGTTAATTGATCATAAAGGTGTGGGTTTATTTCTGGGCTCTCTATAATGATTCATTGATCTATGTGTCTGTTCTTATCTAGTAGCAGACTGTTTTGATTACAGTGGCCTCGTAACATAGTTTCATAACCGATATTGTGATCTCTCCTACTTTGTTCTTCTTTCTGAAGATTGCAGAGCCTATTTGGGGTCCTTTTTGGTTCCATATAAATTGTTGTAATATTTGTTCTAGATCTGTGAAGTAGGTCATTGGTATTTCAATAGGGATTGCATTAAGCCTATAGATTGCCTTTGTTAGTATGAAAATTTTCATGATATTAATTCTTGCAACCCATGAATGGGTTTATGCTACCACTTATTTATATCTTTCTCAGTTTCTTTCTTCAGCGTCCTATAGTTTTCCAAATACAGGTTGTTTACTTCCTTGGTTACATTGATTCTATGTACCTCATTTTTTTTAGTTGCAATAGTAAATGGAATTGTTTTCTTAGTTTCTCTTTCTGATAGTTCATTATTGTTATGCAGAAATGCCATCAATCTCTGAGTATTGATTTTGTGTCCTGCTACTTTGCCTAATTCATTTATTAGATCTAGTGTTTTCTATGTACAATAGAAAGTTTTCTATGTACAATAGAGTTTTCTATGTACAATAACATGTTTGTGAATAATGAAAATTTTACATCATTCTTTCCAATTTGTTTTATTTTATTATTGTTCAAGTATAGTTTGTGTCCACCACTCTCATCACCACTTTCCCCTGCACCACCATTTCCCACCCTCAATCCTACCTCCCTTTGGCTTTGTCTATGTGTCCTTATACATGTTCCTTGACAACGCCGACCATTCTTTCCTCCATTATCCACCCTCCAGTCACTGTCACTTTGTTCTTTATTTCAATGTCTCTGGTTATATTTTGCTTGCTTGTTGTCATGTTGATTAGGTTCCACTTATAGGTGAGATCATATGGTATTTGTCTTTCACCGCCTGGCTTATTTTATTTAGCATAATGCTCTCCAGTTCCATTCATGCTATTGTGAAGTGTAGGAATGCCTTCTTTCTTTCTGCTGCATGGTATTCCTTTGTGTAAATGTACCACAGTTTTTTGATCCACTCATTTACTGATGGGCACTTAGGCTGTTTCCAGCAGTTGGCTATTATAAATTGTGCTGCTTATGAACATTGGGTTGCATAGGTTCTTTTGAATTGGTGTTTCAGGATTCTTAGGGTACAATCCCAGCAGTGGAATTACCAGGTCAAAAAGCAGTTTCAGAACCATAAATGATGCCAAATAGCTACAGCAATTTTGAGAAAGAAGAACAAAGTAGGAGGGATCAAAATACCTGATATCAAACTATATTACAAGGTCACTGTAATCAAAACAGTCTGGTACTGGCATAAGAACAGACACACAGATCAGTGGAACAGAATAGAGAGCCCAGAGATAAACCCATGTCTCTATGGTCAATTAAGTTTTGACAAAGAGGGCAGAAGCATAAAATGGAGTAAAAATTGCCTTTTCAGCAAATGGTGTTGGGAGATCCAGATGCCTACATGCAAAAAAGTGAAACTTGACCACTAACTTACACCATACACAAAAATAAATTCAAGAAGGATAAAAGAGTTCTTTCCAGTTTGGATGCATTTTATGCCTTCTAGTTTGATCACTGTGGCTAGGACTTCCAATACTATGTTGAATAAGAGTTGTGAAAACCACTTCCCTGTTGTATTTCTGATCTTAGAGGAAATACTTTTAGTGTTTTCCCACTGCATAATGTTCGCTGTAGGCTTTTCATATATGGCCTTTATTAGGTTGAAGTATGATCCCTCTAGTCCCAATTTGTGGAGAGTCTATTGTACATGTGTATTGGATTTTATCAAATGAGTTTTATACATCCATCAATATAGTCATGTGATTTTTATCTTTTATTTTGTTTGTGATGAATCACATTTATTGATCTTTGAGAAAATTATACCTAACATGTATCCTAGGGATAAGCCAGACTTGACCATGGTACATGATCTTTTCAAATATATTGCTGGATCTGATTTGCTGACATTCTGTTGAGGATTTTAGCATCTATGTTCATCAGCAATTTTGGCCTACAGTTTTCTTTCTTTCTTGTGTTTTTACCTCATTTTGGAATTAGGATAATACTGGCCTCCTAAAAAGAAAGAGCTTTGAAGCCTTCCTCTACTTGAATTTTTGGAATATTTTGAGAATGATAGGTATTAGTTCCTCTTTGAATGGTTGCTAAAAGTTGTCTGTAAAGCCATCTGGACCAGGACTTTTGTTTACTGGGAGTTTTTTGATTATTGCTTCAATTTAATTTGTTGTGTTTAGGTGTTTTACTTCTTTCTGATTCAGCCTTGTGAGATTGTATGATTCTAGAAATTTATCCATTTCATCCAGCTTATCTAATTTCTTGGTATTTAGTTATCCATAGTATTTTCTTACACTCCTTTGTATTTCTATGGTATTCATTGTTATTTCTCTCTTTTCTTTTCTGATTTTATAAATTCGGGTTTGCTCTCTTTTTTTTCTTGATGAGTCTGGTTAAGATTCATAATTTGTTTATCTTTTCAAAGAACTATCTCCTGAATTCATTGATCTTTTGATTTTTTTTTTTTTTTTTTTGCTTCTAAGTCATTTATTTCTATTCTGATCTTGTTTATTTACATCCTTCTATGCCCTTTGGGCTTTGTTTGTTGTTGTTTTTCTAGGTATTTTAGGTGTTGGGTTAGATTGTTTGAGATTTTTCTATCTTCTTGAGGTATGCCTGTAATGCTATAAACTTCCCTTCAGGACTGCTTTTGCTGTGCCCCATAGGTTTTTGGTTGTTAGGTATTCATTTCTATTTGTTTCCAGGTACTTTTTGATTTCTTCTTGACCTCGTTGATGACCCACTTATTATTTAATAACACATTGTTTGACCTCCATGTATTTCAATTATTTTGAGTTTTTTGTACTAGGTTGGTTTCTATTAGTTTCATGAGTTGTGATCCAAGAAAATGCTTAATATGATTTCAATTTTCTTGAATTTATTAAGACTTATTTTGTGCCCTACCGTGTGGTCTTTCTTTGAGGATTTATCAATGTACACTTGAAAAGAATGTGTATTCTGATGCCTTGAGATGAAATATTATGTAAATATCAATTAAGTCCATTTGATTTAGTGTGTCCTTTAAGGTTGCTATTTTCTTGTTGATTGTTTTTTGCCTGGAAGATCTATCCAATGGTGACAGTGGGTTGTTAAAGTGCCCTACAATGACTGTATTGCTGTTGATCTCTTCCTTAATGTCCACCCAGATTTTCTTTATATTTTTATGTGCTCCTGCATAGGGCATGTATATGTTTACAATGGTTATATCCTTTTGTTGGATTGATCCCATTAGTTATGTGGTGACCTATGTTGTCCCTTTTTGTGGCTTTTGTTTTGAAGTCAATGTTGTCAGATATAAGTATTGCGACCCCAGCTTTTTTCATTTCCATTTGCATGGAATATTTTTGCCATCCATTTACTTTTTAGCTTGTGTAAATATTTTGTTCTTAGGTGGGTCTCACATAGACAGCATATATATGGGTCACATTTTCTTTTCTATTGAGTTATCATATATGTCTTTTGATTGGACCATTTAATCCATTGCCATTTTATTTCTTTATATCTATGTTCCTCCCTCTCTCTCTGTTACTTCTTCTTCTTAAAGTATCCCTTTTAACATCTCTTGCAATTCTGCTTTGGTGCTAATGAACTCTTCTATTTCTTTCCTCTGTCTGGGAAGCTCTTTATTTTACCTTCAATTTTAAATGATAGCCTTGCTGGACAGAGTAGTCTTGGTGGCAGATCCTCGCTTTGCATTAATTTGAATACTTCATACCAATCCCTTCTGGTTTAAAGTGTTTCTGTTGAAAAATCACTTGACCACCTTATTGAAATCCCTTTGTAGTAACTGATTGTTTCTCTGCTGCTGTCTTTAAGACTCTCTCTTTGCCTTTAAACTGCCATTTTAATTATGATGCATCTTGGTGTGGGTCTCTTTGGGTTCATCTTGATGACTCTTGGGACTCTCTGTGCTTCCTGAACTTATGTGACCATTTCCTTCACTAGGTTAGGGAAGCTTTCTGTCATTATTTCTTCAAACAGATTTTCGCTCCATTGGTCATTTTCTCCTCTTCATGGTATCCCTATGATGTGGATACTATTACATTTCATATTGTCCCAAAGTTCCCCTAAAGCACTGTCATTCTTTTTAAGTTATTTTCTTTTTGTTGCTTTTTTAGGTGTTTCTTTCAAATCACTGATTTGATCTTCTGCTTCATCTAGTCTGCTTTAATTCCTTCTTGTGTGTTCTTCATTTCACATATTACATTCTTCATTTCCAACTGATTTTTAATCATGGTCTCTATGTCCATTTTTCATGTTAATGTAGTTCTCACTAAGTTCCTTGTAGCTCTCACTAAGTTCCTTGAGCATACTTATAACCATTATTTTGAACTCAATGTCTGATAAACTGCCTGCCTCAATTTTAATGAACTCTTTTTCTTTCATCTGAGGGTTTTTTGTTTTTTGTTTTTGTATCCCAATTTTAGTTGACTCTTTTTGTTTGTTCCTACATATTAGATAGATCTGGTTTGATTCCATGCCTTTGTGGGGTGGCCTTCTGTGGTAGGAGTCTTGTAGAAATCAGTGATACAGACTCCTTGATCTCCTGAGCTGCATGCTGTAGGAATGCCCCTTTTGTGGATTATGTGAGCTCCCTTGTTATATTTGGGTCTTGATTGCTGTTAGCCCATTTGTTGTTGGTTCTTCCCTACTGTTGGCTGTGAGAGGTTCTACCAACACTACATCTTGGATGTTGTTGTACAGGTGCTGACAGAACAAAACAAAACAACACAGAAAACAAAACCCACACAAGCAAAAAACAAACAAACAAAAGAAAAACAACAAGAATATCAAAATCAATGACAAAAGAGAAAAGGATAATAAAAGTAAAAAGAAAAATAGAATACAGGGTCTGGCAGAAGTAAGACCTACTTGAGTGTGGTTGGTAGGGTAATAATATGAATGTAATAATTTATAGTTTTAATTTGAACATTTCACTTAAAATGTCATACGGTGTGTTTGAGTGTGATATTGAATTGTTACGGAATCACATGCTTATGATTTTATAACAAAAGATTTTGTAATTAAAAAGGAGTGTTATTTGTGCTGGACCTTGTTTGAAAAGAAAAAAAAAAGAGAGAATATGAAAAGACCAAAGGAACTATCCCTAATAGTCCAAGTTCATCTTTACTGTAGCAGTACTGAAATTAGCCATAGCTCAGTAGAAATGCCCCACCCAGACCTGCTGAATATGAGTCTGCATTTTAACAAGGTCACCAGGTGGTTTATTGTCCATCTAAATTTTAGAACACTACTCTAAATGTCTCTTCTCACTAACACCTTCTGTGATAGCGTAAGATATAAACACAAGAAAAATTACCAACAGCAACCCAAGGTTATGGGAAGGCAGCAGAAAACCTTTAACACTAAAGTTATATCTTGAAAAGATTTCAGAGCCACCAAATTTGGATTCAGCTAAAGCATAGCTCATTCATTAATGTGAATTGAACAAACAATGAATGAATCTTAAATTAGTAAATCCTCTCCCTTAATCTCAAGGTTTCGCTTATCCACTTTATATATGCAATGATATTTCCCATTAAATAACTCAAAAGACAAAGAGTTAATTTGCTTTATATTTTATTCCAATATAGCAAGAAATAATATGAACTTGGAAGATTGACAAATCTGCTTCTAGTTCAGAAGGTGGGACTGTCACTGGGTGAAAAAAATAAAAAAGACAGAGAAAGGAGAAGTTTGGCAATCTTGTCTTAAGCCATTTCCTGAATTAACAACACATGCACTATTAGTTTTCCAACACCAAATGTGTCTTTATTAATCAAAGAATGATGAGACATTACAAAGAGAGATTTGTAATGTTGTGTAGCAACATTAACCCCCAATGACTAAGAATGTTCAACAAATCTTGACAAAAATGATAACAGGTATTCTGCTCGACTGATAATTTCTGTGACTGAGTGATCAATGAAAGATACTAGGAGGCAAAATTAGGTGACTTAGGAAGGGTAAGATTAAGATGGTGGCATAGAAAGACCCTGAACTCACCTCTCATGGGCACATCAAATATATACATATATTTATGTATAGAGAGAGCAATTCCTTCTGAAGAAGAACTGAGGACTGATTGGACAGCTTCTGCACAACAAACAATAAAGGGACATCACAGAGAAGAGTAAGAGAGATGGAGACATGGGAACCTCAGAATAATACTCCCATGTGGCAACTGGCAATAAAGAGGGATATCTTCAAGGGACCCACATGCAGACCTTGCCTCCCTTTTGGCACAGTGAAAACAAACAAACAGTGATTTAAAGGCACCAAGACTCAACCAGAAAGAAATCCATTTATTAACTTCAAAGCATCTACAAATATGCAAAAGCTGCTGGAACTCTCTAGGACCTGAGGTGTCAGTGAATGCAATTGTTCGTATTGCCACCCCACCTGAATAACTCAGGTGTGAGCTCAGTCCAGGTCTTATAGCCAGCCTACAAGACTGCTGTAACACACCTGGGTCCTGTCACCCACTCCATCTCCATCAGTCCCCTTCAGGACAGACTGTCATGGTGGCTGTGGGACACCTTGGCCCATGCCTGCATCAGACACCTCTGCCTACACCTGCTATATCCAACCCTGCCAGAGTGGCTTGGTGCAAGTGTGAGCCATGACACCTCAAACTGTGCCTGCTCCATACCTAGCTGCCCCTCTAACCAGTGGGATTCGAACCCACTTTAACTTAGTCACCTCAGCCAGGACACCTTGGTGCAACATACCCGAGATCTGCTAAAATGGTAACCTTTTGAAATCAAAGTTATTTTTTAAAAAAACAGATTTTACTTCTATATTTTTAGACAGAGGGGAATGGAGGGAGAAAGAGAGGGAGAAAGAAACATTGATGGGAGGGAGAAACATCAATGGGTTGTCTTTTCTGCATACCCCAACCAGGATGAATCCATAACCTAGGCATGTTCCCTGACCAAGATTCCAACCAACAGCCTTTTGCTTTTCAGGACAATGCCCAACCAATAGCCACACTGGTCACAACCAGATCAAAGTCATTTTTCTTAAAAGTTTATGTTGGATCAAATTAACTTATTGCCATAAAGTATGGTAAAGACTTTCCTTTAGTTATTGGGAGATCATAACTGCTTACCAGCGATTTCTCTTTCCAGAGACTCTAGGATACTGCTCACATTAGACCACAGGTGCATTAAACAGAGTGGCAAAGTGCATTTAATCTTATTGAAGAATGTCCAAGCTTCTTCCTCATGATGAATGAGGAACTGACCGTCTTTATGCCTTTATTCTTCTATTCATTCTTCCATGAGTACTTTTGTCACTAGTATTCTTACAGGTGGAGAATGAAAGCACCCTCCTATTGCTCAGCATTTCCTAAGTGATTACTTTGTAATCTATACTCTCCACAATTATTTACCTTTGGGTATTTTAGTGGCTTCCTGCCACTCATCATCAGCAAAACTCATCAGGTCTCACTTTCTCCATTTGCTCTCCACGGGCTCTTCTTCTGTTCCTTTTATAATTTTTATTTCTATAGAAACTTTGGTTTTAGAGAAACACTCATTTTTAGTACCACTTTAGGTATGTCAATACAGTTAAACTTTTTTTTTTGCAATAAATAAGACATTTTAGAGACTACTCTTAGAGAAGGATTCATGGAACACAAATAAAATGTTTATAGGACACAAGGATAGCCAGGTATTAAATAATCAAAAATGTTCCTCATTCATATTAAGTTGAATCCAAGTTAACATTTTATACTTTATTATTAACAATTCACATATTATTTCTGATCAACAAATTTCAGAGCTTCATGAGTAATTTGAGCGGTAGGTTGCATAAGAGGATAACTCAATAGGAGCCTTTTTTCCAAGCCTGGTATGTGAATAAAGTACCTGAATTCCTCTCTGTAGTCATTCCTAATACACTCAGCTAAAGTCTTCCTTTCCTTCAGGCTGCTCTTGGGAATATAAACCTACTGGTATCATAGAACTGTTTCACTGAGACTTAGCAGCTGAAACAAAACTGAAAGCCCCTTCACTGCTTGATTCACAATACTGGCCACAAAAGTAATTGTGGTGGGACAACTTTGTAGAAAAGACATCATCTAACTAATAGCAAACTTTGTTAATCTCAATCCAGGATTTTCCTCCTGAAAGACAAGAAGTGTCTCATATAAAAGTGCTGTAACTGTATCTGTATATTCAAGGACAAACTTCTATAGTCAGCATCTAAAAAAGACATCTCTACTCAAGTTTAACCAGCCACCAACTAGATATCAAACACAGGATAAGACTTGGAAATCTGAAGCTTGTTAATTAAAATTATCAAGATTAAATGGTATTCACTTCTTAGCTGACAATGTGTTTAGGTGATGGCTCAGTTTCTGTGTCTCTGAACTTCAGTCCCAGGTTCTGTGTAATTTCAATGCAAACCACCAGCTCATCACTCTTCGGAGTTCATTTTGAAGTGCACTCTTATTCCTAGACTCTGGTAAGTCCTCATGAAGTTTGCTCACTAGAAATTAAAAATGGTCATTGGTTTTCCAGAAACAAAGCTTTTGGAAGGATGGTTTTCTGGGTTGCTACCTGAAGTTCTGTAATTAAACAAAGCGTCTTCCTCAGAGTATTGTCTTTAAGAAAAATGTTCAGACCTAAGTTGACTAAAGTGTTTAATATTCTCCTCAGATCTGTATGGCTTTTGACCTCCCATAGCAGGACTGAGCTCATTAACATATAGGAGATCTTGTAAAGACCAGCTTCATAACATAGTTGTTACATTAACCTTTTAAGTACAGGAATATTGATGGAGCTGTGGAAATAATGTACAAATGAAGTTCTGACTCCTTTGTTCTCTAGGTTTGGGTTGCTCAGTAAAGGCCCGGGAGGCCAGGGAGGAATTTCCTAAGTAACATTCATTTCCATTCCCATTGCACTCAAAAGGGACTTCACTTAGAGAGCCATTGTGATCTGGAAGTCCCTCCGGGTTCTTTTGGGTTTGCTGTGCAAAACGGCACACTGACAGCCTTGCCGGTGGCTGATAGGGACTGACAGCTTGTCCCGGAGGGAATAGTAAGGCTTTGGTCATGAACAGACAGCTTCTGTGGTTTGAAGGAGCACAGAGTGTTCAGTCCTTGGAAGGTATACTGCTACCTTGACGGTACATGACAGGATTCATGCAGACTTCTGGGCTCCTTGCCTCTCCTAGAGATAGGCCATTATTCTCATTCTTGACTTTTTTATTGTTGGCATTGGAATGATGGAAAGGAAATCAGAATTTCTTGATACCTTTTGATTTTTTATACTCTTATTTTTTCAAAACAGTTAAATAGAGGATATAAATGTGTTTGTTGATTTCTCCATCTTGTGAACTCAGAAATTTTGGGCAATCATCAATCAGGTTAATGGCCCACTGTGTCCCTCAGTGCCGCCACTTGCCAAAATGGACTTGGGCAAGTTCTGGGTCAGGTAGATGGGCCTAAAGGTGATGTCACTTATTTTCAGGTGTGTTTCTCTGAATCAGACACCACAGTGCATGGCTCCTGCAGGTACGGACAATGTCATACACCTCGGGGTCAGGTGCCCCCACAGGAATTCATGCCGGCAGCAGTTCATATGCTTGGGGAAGCTGAAACCCATAGGGCTTGCAAAACCTGGCAGTGGGTGCCTTTGCCCAGCCCCACCTCCCCACCCCTCCTGGTAGAATCTGTGCAAGACGCAAAGCCACTACCCCTGCCACTGCCACCTCCCCTGGATGCAGCCACCCAGAACCAAAACTTCAGAACTCAGATCAAAGTATTTAAAGATACCAGTACACTCAGTTAATCAAAGCTTTGGCTTCTCTGTAGTTGGCAATCTCTTTTGAACCAGTATCTGAACCAGTACCACTGGTAACAGTGTGTGTGTGGCTGGGGTGGTTGTCTCATGGGTATGTATGAATAAATAACTATTTGAAAATATTGCCCCTTTCACTACAGAAATGTTCTTCCTTTAATTTTTTTAAGAAACTGATACCAGGAGAACTCAAAGAAGAAAAAAAAAACAGCATTTAAATGCAATCACCATATTACTGCTGCTTGGTCCATAATGACCCAAGTTACTATACACCACATCTTCTACTCTAGCCACTTATATAAGTTGCCAACAACAGCTATTGATATCATGAAGCATTTAGGAGATCTTCAGAAACCAGTTAAGAAGTCATAATTTTCCAAGGAAGCCAGAGGGTCCCAATGAAGTAGAACTCAAAGAGGCCCACTCTAAGACACATCATAATTGAAAAGGCAAAATTCAAAGACAAAGATAAAATCTTAAAGGCAGTAAGGGCGAAACAGCAACATGCAAAGGAGCTTCAAGAAGGAGCTTATCAGCGGATTGTTCAACAAAAACACTACAAGCCAGAAGGGAATGGCAAGAAATATTCCAAGTAATAAAAAGCAAAGGCCTGAAACCATGCCTACTCCACCCAGCAAGACTCTCATTTAAAATGGAAAGTGAAATGGGAAGTTTCCCAGACAAAAGAAGGCTAAAAGAATACATCTCCACCAAACCAGCATTGCAAGACATGCTAAAGGGACTGCTTTTAAAAAATGAAGAAAAAGAGAGAGCGAGAGGTCAACAAAGGTAAAAGGGAAAAATGGCAATGAATAAGAACATATCAATAATAAAAAAACCTTAAATGTAAATGGATTAAACATTCCAATCAAAATATATAGGGTAGCTGAATGGATAAGAAAACATGACCTGTGTATATGCTGCCCACCAGAGACCCACCTCAGAACAAAAGACCTACAGAGACTGAACATGAAGGGATGGAAAAAAAATATTCCAAGAAAATGGATATGGAAAATAATCTGGGGTATAAATACTCATGTCAGAAAAAATAGATTTCAAAACAAAGGCCATAAAAGACACAAAGAGGGACACTACATAATACTTAAAAGAGTAATCCATCAAGAAGGTATAACCCTTGTAAACATATATGCACCCAACATAGGAGCACCTAAATATATAAGGAAAATCTTGGAAGACTTCAAGAAAGACATCAACAGTAGCACAATCATTGTAGGGGATTTTAACACTCCACTGACAACTATGGGTAGATCTTCCAAGCAAAGAATCAACAAAGATACTGTGACATTGAACAACACTTTAGAGCAAATGAACTTAATTGATATATACGGAAACTTTCACCCCAAAGAAGCAAAATAAACATTATTTTCAAATGCACACAGAACATTTTCAAAGATAGACCACATCAAATTCAAGCCTCATCAAATTCAAGAAAATAGAAATCATATCAAGCATGTTCTTAGATCATAGTGGCTTGAAGCTAGAAACCAATCTCAAGGGAAAATTCAAAAGTATTACAATACATGAAGAATGAATAACATGCTATTAAATAATGAATGGGTTAACAATGAGATCAAAGAAGAAATAAAAAAGTTTATGGAGACAAATGAAAATGAATATACAACAATCCAAAACCTATGGGATGCAGCAAAGGCAGTCCTGACAGCAAAGTTCATAGCACTACACACCTACACAAAGACGATAGACAAATCTCAAATAAACAACCTAATACTAAATCTAAAAGAACTAGAGGAACAACAACAAAGAAAGCCCAGGGCAAGTAGAAGGTAGGTAACAATCAAGACCAGAGCAGAACTACATGACATAGAGTCTAAAAGACCAATTCAAAGGATCAATAAATTGGGACACTGGTTCTTTGAAAAGATAAACAAAATCAGCAGGTTTTTGATCAGACCCATCAATAAAAAAAGACAGAGGAGCCAAATAAATAAATCAGAAATAAAAGAGGAGAAATTACAACTAATACCAGAGAAATACAAAAGATTGTCAGAAATTACCATGAACAAATATATGCAAAGAAATTTGGCAGGTCAAAATGGACAGATTTCTAGAAAAATATAATCTTCAAAAACTGAATCATGAAGAAGCAGAAAGCCTGAACAGACCAATAACAGCTGGTGCAATTGAAACAATAATAAAGAAAACTCCAGGCACACAAAAGACCTGGGCCAGATGGCTTCACAGGTGAATTTTACCAGACATTTAGGGAAGAGCTAATGCCAACCCTTCTAAAACTATTCTTTAAAAATTTAGGAAGAGGGAAGATTCCCAACCCCCTTTTATTTGGCCAGTATTATCTTAATTCCAAAACCAGGTATAGACACAACAAAGAAAGGAAACTACAGGCCAATATCACTGATGAACATAGATGTTAAAATCCTTAACAATATATTGGCAATCTGGATCCAGCAATACATTAAAAAGATTGTACACATTAATCAAGTAGGATTTATCCCAGGGATGCTAGGATGGTACAATACTCTCAAATCAATAAACATAATACATCACATAAACAAAAGGAAAAGCAAAAATCACATGATCATGTCAATGGATGCTGAAATAGCATTTGATAAAGTACAGCATCCATTTATAATAAAAACACTCAGCAAAGTGGGAATAGAGGGAGCATATCTCCACATAATAAAATCCATATATGAGAAACCTACAACCAAAATAATATTCAATGAGTAAAACTAAAAGTTTTCCTCCTAAGATCAGGAACAAGACAAGGGTGTCCTCTTTTACCACTTCTGTTCAACATAGTATTGGAAATTCTAGCCACAGCAATCAGACAAGAAAAAGAAATAAAAGGCATCCAAATAGGAGAGGAGGAAGTAAAACTGTCATTGTTTTCAGATGACATGATAGTGTACATAGAAAACCATATAGTCTCCACCAGAAAACTACTTGGCCTAGTAAGTGAATTTGGCAAAACAGTGGGATACAAAGTCGATATTCAGAAATTGAAGGCATTTTTTACACAAGCAATGAAATATCAAAAAGAGAAACTAGGAAAAAAAATCCCATTTACTATAGCAACAAGAAAAATAAGGTACCTAGGAATAAACCATATTGAGGATGTAAAAGACCTATATTCAGAAAACTACAGAATATTGAAGAAAGAAATTAAGGAAGACTGAAATAAATGGAAGCATATACCATGCTCATGGATTAGAAGAATTAACATCATTAAAATGGTCATACTACCCAAAGCAATCTATAGATTCAACGCAATTCCAATCAAATAACCACTGTCATATTTCAGAGATATTAAACAAATATTCCAAAAATTTATATGGAATCATAAATGACCCCAAATAGCTTAAGCAATTTGAGAAAGAAAAATGAAGCAGGATGGATCACAATACCTGAAATCAAACTATAATACTAGGCCACTGTAATCAAAACAGTCTGGTACTGGCAAAATAATAGACACATCAATCAGTGGAACAGAATAGAGAGCCCAGAAATGAACCCATGTCTCTATTATCAACTAATATTTGACAAAGGGGGCAGGAGCATAAAATGGAGTAAAAATAGCCTTACCAATAAATGGTGTTGGAAGATTTGAACAACTTCATGCAAAAAAAAGAAAATGAAATTCAACCCCTAACTCACACCATACACACACCCACACAGTAAAGAATTATCAAAATGGCAATAGTAAGTCCTTCCTCTGTCATTAATTGCTTTAAATGTAAGTGGATTAAACTCCCGAATCAAAAGATATAGAGTATCTGGATAGATAATAACAACAAAGGTGCACATGCAAAAAAGAACATCCAACTCTATGCTGTCAGTAAAAAATTCACTTCCAATGTAAAGACATACATAAAATGAAAGTGAAAGGATGAAAAAGATATTCCAAATAATTTTGGTTAATCAAGAGAGCAGAGGTGGGTATTTCATGTCAAACAAAATAGACTTTAAGTCAAAAACTCTCATAAGAGACAAAGAAGGACATTATATGCAGTCATGGGCTGCATTAGGACATTTGGTTAATGGCGATCTACATATTCAATGGTGGTATACCTCATAGCCTATGTGTAGTAGGTCACACCATCGATGCTTGAGTAGCTGTACTGTACGATGTTCACACAAGGATAAAAATACCTGACAATGCAATTCTCGGAACTTAGTCTCATCATTAATTGGTATGTGATTACACTGACAAAAGTGTCATTTCATCAGAAATATATAACAATTGTAAATATATACATATTTACATATATATATTTACATATATATTTACATATATATATATACACACACACACACACACACATACACACACACACATCTAACATTGGGGAACTCAAATATATGAAACAAATATTGACATAATCAAAAGGAAAGACAGATAATACCACTGTAACAATGAGAGATTTCAATACCTCATTTTCAATAATGGATAGTAGAGCTAAAAAAAGATCAATAAGGAAACAGGTCTTGAACAATGCTATAGACCAACTGAACCTAACACATACGCAGAACATTCCAACCAACAACCTCAGCGCACACTCTTCTCAATTTCAGGCAGAACATTTTGCAGGATAGATAACATGTTAAGGCCCAAAACAAGTCTTACCACATTTAAGATTAAATCATGACAAGTAACTTTTCCAACTACAATGAAATGAAAATAAAAATCAATTACCAAAGAAAAAATTGAAAATTTCAAAAACATGTGAAAATTAACACACTCTTAAACAACAAATGGGTCAAAGAAGAAATCACAAGGAAATTTATAAAATAATTTGAGACAAAGCGAAGTGAAAATAGAACATACTGCATCTTACCGGAAGCAGCATAAGCACAACTACAAGCGAAGTTCATAGCTGAAACGCCTCTATGGGGCTACAGCTGCAAATAAGACAGGCATGTTTATTGTCCTCAATAGAACTTAAGAGTCCAGTGAAGAAGAAAAGTGGATTTAAAAATATAACAGCAATAAACAGTATAACAGAGGATATGAGGTATTATACTTTAGGAACATGGACTCTAGAATAGGATGATGATAAAGAGAGTGAAAAAATTGGGATACAGTGATTAAAGAATAAAAAAATTGCCACTACTTGAATGCTAGGAATGCAGGTAAAAGAAAAGTCCAGGGTGAATCTAAACTTTTTGTTTGAAATGCTAGGCAGATGGGGTAAATTGAGGGAAAATGGTGAGTTTAGCTTTGAGCATGTTTAGTTCAAGATGGTTATAGATATCTGGTAGAGAAAGCTAAAGAGAGATGTTGGGAGCTCTGAAATGTGGTCTAGACTTCAGAATTTGATGTAAGAAAAGGTATATCAATGAAAACTTAAATGATGGGAATAGATGAGACAGTTCAGAGAGAGCTTCTGTGAGTAAAGACTAGAATCAATCTCTGAGAAAGCTTTATTGTCTTCTCACCACAGATTACCCCATGAATCCGTGGTTAATCAAGGAAGAAGGCCTCCAAAGGGTGCACTTGCATTCAAAACACCATTCACTACCAGCAACGGAGGACCACTGCTGGGGGGCTTTTATGTTACAGTCATTTCTAGAATGGCTTTCTGAGGAAAGATGAAAGTATTTAAATAGTCACTTACTGATTCTAATGACTATTTCCCTAACTATACTGGGTATTCTTCACTGACAATTCCTTTCTTAAGTTGGCTGATAAACTATTACAAAGTATGACTATCTGTAAATAATGGAATTTGCTAATGTCTTAAAACTCATTTCTTGAATGGATATGTCTTAGTACCTCTGACACTGACCACCAATTCATGACAACAATTTCCAACACGAAGCTGTGAGACTCAGAGATGATTAGGCCATGGGAAAGAAATATGAATAACAGTGGCATCTCTGCTGGGAATCCAGTCTTACAAAGATTTATTGTAGAAGCATATAGTTAAATGATCTTCTTGCACAAATATCACTGCTGATTGGCTGCTGTTGTCCAACAGGAATTGTAAAAGTCTTCAGACCCTGTTGACTCTAAAAGTTTCACTGATGATGGGATATTCTGAAGGCACTGTAGTTCTCACATAAATGATGTGACCAGACAGGTTTTTACTATCTTGATTTGGTTATTTGTAATTTTTGTACTGTCCATGGAGTTAAGAAAAAATTATTTGTGGTATCTACAATGTGGGTTATTATTCTTAATTCCTGGAATTTCTATTCTTTTCTCAATATTATGATTCTGTGTCTCTATAAACAATAATAACAAAAAATGATTATATTTGCATACAAAATGAATTGCTTTTTCTCTCAATGGCAAATACTAGGATTAGCCCTTTACAAGCTTATCTAGCTCTCTCCAGGGCTCTATGTGGGTGGTGCTGTTAATTCTGTTTTATGAATGAGGAAACTGAGCCTGAGAAAGGTTAAGTAACTTTCCAAATGTTCATATCTTTGAGGTCAAGACCTATCTTGAGTTCAAAACTGTGCTCTGGATCATTGACAACATTGGCAGGCCATCCTCAAAATATCATTTTTTCAACAAGGTTTGGTTCTTCAAGGAAACTGATTATTATCCATTATGGAAATGGAGCCCTGGCCTCAATCTCTGGTATCTCACAGACAAATACAAACTGTCAGTGGCATATATACCTTAGGTGCAGAAAAGCATTGAAAACCTTCAACTACTGCATTTGGTATTACCCAAATGATTTTTTCTCAGTTTATTACTGACAAACTCAGAAAGGAAAATAACCATGTTAATTTTTATTTCAGCTCTATAAAAAACTCATTAAAATTGCCCAAACCTGACAAATTCAGTAAATATTTTGGTTTTAGTTCCTGACACCCAATCCCTTGCCAAATCCTATGCTGAAAACTTTAGGAATTAGCATGAGATAACAAATAGAAACCCTCTCAAGGTTTGTCATAGTTATACTTCATTATTTATTACTCTATGCACAAGGAAAATAGAGCTTAGGCAAAATGCATGGCCATTTCCCTGCTCTGAAGGGTGCAGAGCCATGACGTGTCAATGCCATAGTGACTCCGCAGATCTTCATGCCTCAGGCAGCAAGCCACATCTTGTTCTGCCCTGCACCTTTGGGCTTGATAGGCTGCATTTGCTATTGGTACTGTTATGCACATTTTTAAAGGGAGGTTGGTTTCTGGCAATGGAGTATTTTTCCATGGGTTTTATCTAGCATTCCCTGAGCAAGGAAGGTTTGTTTATTACATTGGCTAGTTGTCATAGATCTGGCACTGAAAAACTAGCAAAAAGATGAGTGCATTATAAAGAGTCAATGCTATTGAAGATTCTAACTGAGGGTGTCATTTGTTTCCCATCTTGGCAGAATCCTTAGTGAGCTGTTTGTGCGTCTACTGCATTGTGAGGGAACAGAACAAAAAGCAAAGGGAGGAGGAGTGACATTATCAATTAGATTACAGTTATCCATGGTCTTCATTGTTATTCATGGATTATCATTAGTTAGAATGGAGGGGGGAGAATACGAAACAAGCATGGTAACAGAGTGAGAAATTTATTAAAACTAGATGGCCACTGGAGACATTAACCATTTATGGTAGACTCTTTTTCTCCCTCAATAGCTAATAGCTCTCCCCCTGAAATGACTTTGGGCAGTGCTGGTATTCTACTACGGACAGTCCACCAGAGATTCTACCTTTGCTCTGTGAAGGGAGCAAAAACTTATAAGAATGGACCAGCTCAGCTATCAGCACATGGAACTGGATTCTTAGGAGGACTGGTGGTAGAGAGCATAGCTCTCATGGAACCACCCACAGACAGGCACATGCAAGTGGACAATACTGCATAAAATAAGACACAAAGACGTTGACTAGAAAACAGAATCCATGTGTAATTTAATGCAAATATAATTATTTAATTCACACTTAATTTTATCCTCAATTTGCTGCCTGACAATTCCACCGACATTTTGTAATTTGTTGGCAGCAGTGAGAATGGCATCATATGTTAGACTGGTGCGGTCAGACCAGACCTAGGTTCAACAAACTCAGTACTTGAGTTCTGGCTAGGAAAGAATTCAGGCAAGGCTCAAACTGTACGAGAAAGTTTAGGTAGAAAGTCACAGAGGTAGAAGTGTGCTATGGAATAAATGGGCTAAGGAAACAAGTTACAGAGGCAAAAAGAAGGGGCCTTGGAACTTAGGGGAGAGAAGGATAAAGGTAATATACCTAGAGAGAAGAGGAGAAAGGCACCATCATGCTTGGGGGTGGGGCTCGGGGGAGAGCAGGCTAGGGCCTCCATCTGAAGGTATTTATTGGAGGTCTTGGGAGTGGATCCCAATAGAATATTCATCAGCTTTCCAGGTGTGTCCTTTCAGGGTTGTGAAGGGTTGTGATCTCCACTGATTGGCTGGTGCCAGAGCAGGGGGTCATTAGTCAATGCAGCCGGTCCTGAGGTCTGCCTTGGCATCTCTTGTCTAGTTTTGCTGCTTTTCTGAACCTGGAGCTGAAACACAACTGAAGCCTAGATGTATTTGATGCAGGTCAGAACCTCATTGTTTTGGTGGCCTAATACCTAACAGCTGTTCTCTGACCCTATTGTTTGTCTCCTCCCTAAGGGGGGTCTAACCTATGTGACTAGCAACGCACCAGGGGAGGAAAGGTAAGGGGAAGATCTGAATGCATAACCAGTGATTTGAAAGGTCAGACGTTCTAAACTGCATGGCCAGTGATACGCTAGGGGAGGAATGCTTACCCTGGGGTCCTTGTTTTCCCAGTTTTGCTCTTTGCTAGGCACCTGAGGATTTCTTCCCTGGTGACCTTCTTTACCTGGCCCATTGTCCCTGCCTGTTTATGTCTGCTTAACTGCTTACCGCATATTAAAAAGTACAAAAATAAGAAGATGAAGGAAGAGCAGGCTAATAGGTAGATAAAGAGCTTATGTCTTCTCTAGAGACAAGAGAACATGTACTAGGGCTTCACAGGAATAAGGTCTGAGGCTGAGGTAATAGGAAGCTTACTCTGAACTGACAAGATAAATAAAAATAACAGGTATGGTCTCAAGGTACAGGGATCGCTAGGACTTTAGGTTGAATCATTGGACCTTACTTTAGTAAAGATGCTACCCTATCTTTAATGAAAGTTCAGGGTGTTCTTTATAGAGATGCTTAATAAATTTCTGGCAGTCTGGGCATCCTTTCCCAATAATAAGGTCAATCAAGACTCAAGCCTTATCCATGACTGTGTCATTTTCATTTCTCACTTTGCATATCTCCTCCTGGCTAATCACTTTGTCCTCTAATTGGTCACCTAGCAAGGCATTTATTGTATCCTGGCCCACAGAGTATATAAATAGTCTCCTTTTCTGGATCAGGACTTTGTTGGAAACACAAAGATCCCCGAAATAATGGAAACAGCCCTATTTCCCTCTCAATTCACCAACAAGGAAGGAATCATTTTAGTGTTTTTCAACCAAACTTTAATTTCCATGGGGTTCAGTAGTCTTGAGGAATAATCTAATGCCTCTGAATCTTGAGGCAACTACTATATGTAATTCTTTCTCATTCTAGCATTACCTACACATGGTCACAGAGTAACCTGAGAGAGCTGATTTCATGATTTTTCTGTTAGCTTCCTGAAAATCAGAGGTCCTTCTGCTATGACACACTCCAATTTCTTAAATTCTGAAGCGGATGTCAGGCTTTTTCCTTTGGAAACAACAGCTGCTGATATCCATCTTGTGCCCATTCTCATCCTCAGGTGATTCATAGTTTCAAATTCAGATAACTAGCAAAATAACAGGAGACGGATAGAATTCTAGATTCTCCTGGTCTTTACTTTTTATTTCAAAAATGCAGTGAGAGCCTAGCTGAGTTCGCTCCTTTCCTCTTCCTATTGCCTCTCCACATAAACCTTTTAGGTTTAGGTTGCTCATATAAGCCTTCACCAAGCCTAATGTCGAAGACAGCCCTCTCTCGAACTGTCTTTCCCATGAGCTCTCAGGCTAGGAAGACTCATCAGCCATGGTTCCTCACACTTGCCTTGGGTGTGCAGTTGAAATGGGAAACAAGTTGGCCCTATCTTTTTTTATATAGGAGATGTAGGTGTGTGCAGAGATTGAGAAATAATGATTACACCTATAGTGCTAAACTTATTTTTCACAATAAGTATTTTATTGTTAGGAAATAATTACTAGAAATAAATAGTAAATGAGAGTAATTATTGTCATTTCCTGAAATGTTTTTAGATCACTGATGATTAGCTTATAGCGGACTTGTACTAATAAGACATTTGCTTCACTGCTCCTTAGGACTGAAAAGTAAGAATATAAAACAAATGGGAAAGCACACACAGAGTTAAATATGTGCAATAAAGAATCATCAGTTCACTGAGTTTTCAATAGAAAGTCAAACCAGAATACAGAATGTGCTGACACATAAATCAAGTACTAAGGATATTTTAAAATTGTGTTAAAATACACATAACATAAAACTTACCATCTTAAATTTTTGAGTATTTATTTAAGTGGCATTAAGTATATACACATTATTGGGCAACCATCACCACCATCATCTCCAGACTCTCTTCAGCTACAACTGCAACTGCACCCATTAAAGACTAACTCCCTTTTTTATCCTCCTGCCAACCCTTGGCAGCCATCATTTTTCTTTCTATGTCTATGAATTTGACTAATTTAAAGAGCTCATATAAGTGCAATTATGCAGTATTTTTCTTTTTGTTACTGACTGATTTCATTCAAAATGATGTCCTAAGCAGGGGTGTCCAAACTTTTGGCATCTCTGGGCCACACAGGAAATAGAAAAGTTGTCTTGGGCACAATAAATACATAAATACTAGCAAAAAATGATGAGAAAAAAATGGTTTTCAGTAAATTTGTGATTTTGTGTTGGGCCACATTCATAGACATCTTGGACTACATGTGGCCCGTGGGCATCAGATTAGACACCTTTCATCCATAATGTAGCATGTTTCAGAATCCCCTTCCTTTTTAAGGCTGAATTATACACACACACACACACACACACACACACACACACACACATTTTGCTTATCCATTCATTCACTAATGGACATTTGGGTTGCTTCTATCTTTTGGTTATTGTGAATAATGTTGCCATGAACATGAATGGACAAACATCTATTCAAGACTCTGCTTTAATTTTGTGGATGTGTATACCCAGAATTGGAATTACCAGATCCCAGGGTAATTCTATTTGTACTATTTTTCAGGTATAATTATACTGTTTGTTTATAGCTTCTATACCATTTTACATTCCTAACAAAGATACGCAATGTTCCCAATTTTTCAACATTCTGGGTTTTTTAGTTTGTTTGTTTCAGTAGTACCCACCCTACTGTGTATGAGGTGAACTGCAACTTCTTGACTCTTTTCCTTTGTGCTTCATCGAAGGCCTGGGCCACCTGCAGCCACAGAAATGGTTTGTGTCCCTGTAGAGCAATTTTGCTTTTAGAAATAAAAGTGTTTTTATTTTTTATTTTTTTAACGTAAGGCTCTTTCTCTTCAGATGGCTCAATTTTAAAGTATGTTATATGTCAAAGACTGGGAATGCAGATTCTGGAGCCAGAATAGTTGAATTAAATTTTAATTGTCAATCTCAGGCAAGGAACTTAACTATGTCTTGGTTTCCCCCATGGCCAAATTGGTTTAACGATTTTTCCTACATTGTATTGTTTTTGTACTACATGAATATTTAATAAGTCTTTAAAATAGCACCTCTTATAGAATAGTATAAAGTACTTAATTAATATATTGTGTATGTCCATGCAACAACCCTTATTTACCTCATCAATTAATTCCACATAAATATTCAACATAAACATTTGACATAAACATTCATCGAGGACCAATTCCATGTACCAAACACTATTATAGGTGCTGGAAATATAGTGATGATGAAAACAGACAAAAAATTCTCTCCAAACATAATTTACATTATGATGAAAGTGATACAAATACACATTAAATGTATTCAAAATACCTTTTGTTAAGAGTAATACATTCAAGAAGAAAGAAAAAAAGATGGGGTAAAGCTAGGGGCGTTGAATTATAGATTGAAGGTCCAGAGAAGGCTGAAATGATACATTCACTGTTAATTTATAACACAGGTTTGATTAAGTATCTTAGAAGTAAACTCCATGTGGCCAACATATTTGTTGAAAAACTGGAATAAAATCTAGACACAAAATGCAGATATTAATCTTCTATACTTAGCAATGTTTTAGAATTAAAAGAAAAAATTCTCAGATTTAAAGAACAACATTTTTCACTAATAGCTTATATATTTGAAATAATTTGATATGTACTTAGGTACTGGACCAGTTGCCACTGTTCAACTGATCATGAGCCAAGGAATGTTCCAACTGACTGAGGCAGGTTGGTGTGAGGAGGTGTCTGCCCTCCTGGTGAGGTGGTCTTCTCTGAAAGGTAAAGATACCTCAGACCAACTGATTTTGTGCAGGAAAATGAAGATCCAGTTTATGTTATATTTCTGTGTACTATATTTCTCATTAAAAAACAAAAAACATCAACTGTGCTATTGCTTTTTTTATTAAATCATTTTTTCTTGTTATTCTATTACAGTTGTCTCAATTTTGCTCCTTTGCCCTCCTCCACCCATCCCACCCTGCACTTCCACAGTCAATCCCCACACTGTTGTCCATGCCCATGGGTCATTCATACATGTTCTTTGTCTAGTACCTCCCCCTTCTTTCCACTATTGTCCCCATTCTTCCTCCCCTCTGGTCACTGTTAGTCGGTTCCATGTTTCCATGCCTGAATTTTGTTCATTAGATTCCTCTTATAGGTGAAATCATATGGTATTTGTCTTTCACTGGCTGGCTGATTTCACTCAGCATAATGCTCTCCAGTTCCATCCATGCTGTATTAAAGAGTAGGAGTTCCTTCTTTCTTTCTGCTGCATGGTATTCCATTGTGTAAATGTACCACAGCATTTAGATCCACTCATTTACTGATGAGTACTTTGGCTATTTCCAGCATTTGGTTATTGTAAACAGCACCACTATGAACATAGGAGTGCATAAGTTCTTTTGAATTAGTGATTTGGAATTCTTAGGGTAGATTCCCGAACACTGTACAGATTAAACAAAGCCTGACTTTGGATAACATTTGAACACATGCAGGTCATATATTTGTCTTCTATGCTCTGGGAAAATTATTGCATTTATAGTCTTGGGAATAGGACCATCTGACTTGGCAATGTGTAGTATACAATTTTGTACATTTTAATGTATGGTTTCCTTAATGCTTTTTTAACTTTCCCTTCCTATTTCCCCAACCAGTCTTGTAGCAGGCTCTGTGTCCTGTTGCCATGCGGAATAATCACAGGAAGGAAGAAATTAGAAATGGTCAGAAAGACACCGGGATCTTGAGAAAGAAAAAGACAAGGCACACAGTAAAAAATGGGAATGTTACTGTGGAAAATGCAGAGAACAATGTCCTCAAAGTAATAAAACTTCCCTCTCATGGACTGAGTACAGGCAGAGATGTTTGAGTTTGACAGCCAGTCCAGATCTTGATGGGGTGCCGAGACCACAATCAATGGCCAAATTACCCTTGCAGGAAGTAATACTGAAGGCACCAGGATCCCTGATTCTCACTTTCCCGAAAGCCCAGTGGAGAGTTACTAGATATGAAAGTCCATTGCTAACTTTGGACATGAAAATGTCAGTCCTTATAATATTTAAATGTAAAAGACAGAATTTTCTTTTTCTCATCTTTCTGGAGACCAGTCAGACATATATAAATCTGGTAAGACTTCAAGAAGAGGATGAGGCTCCTACAATAGCTAAAATTGGAATTACCCAGCACTCTGTTGAATAGAGAGTCAGAATATAACTTGGATTCAGATATAATGATCATAAAATAAGTGAATGAGGGACTAAATGATAAGCAAAGTTTTAATTATTTCTCTCTCTCATCTCTCTCTCATCTTTTTTTCTCTCTCTCCCTTCCTCTCTCTCTAAAATCAATAAATATATCTGCAGGGGAGGGTTTTTTAAAATGCCTCTCTATTTTAAGACAAAACATATCTCTCTTTTATGAAGAATACCAAGAACTAGAGGGTCAGAGGCTTGCCCAGCTCAAGGCCCCTTCACTCAACACGAGGCTCTGTGTGAAGCACTGCTTGCTCTCCATCCAGCGCCGTGGTAGGAAAGTGGAGAGCATGATCGGGTCAGACAGGACGCAGACCCTACTCTTAAGGAGTTAAAATAATTTGAGGGTGATGAGACAAAAGCATAAGAAAAGATTGAATAACAATACAGGAGAACACAGATGAAAAGTGCCATATCAGAAAAGCGGGAATTTAATGGTCTGGAGCAGACAGGAGGATTTCACACAGTTAGTAGGACTTATTCCTGGAACCTATAGGGTGAAAACTTTTATGTAAGGACAGGGAGGAGAGAGAAGGTTAATCATTTGCTTATAACTTCATTTTTCCTAGGTACTGTAAAGGGTTGTGTAACCTCCCCAACAACTGTGAGAAAATGACGTTTGTACCTTTGACAATGAGGAAATTGAGTCTTTCAGAAAATAAACCTCTCTCCCAAGATCATAGAGCCAGTGTATGTGACTTTAAACAGATTTAATATGTAACGCTGTTGAACGGCACTATTCGGACACCTACTTTTGTAATTGGGAATGAAAGGATTCTCTAGGACTTTTTCATGCACCATATAATGCAGGTGTTAATACTTCAATGTCTAGGAGGAATTGCATTTGGGAGATGGGCCTGAATGGCTGGGGCACTGGAGCTGGAAGATAGGGAAAGAGCACCTGGAAATTGGGGTGGAGGGGAGGGTGCAGAATGAGAAGCAGGTAGTTTGCCTAAATTGGCAGGCAGCCAGCAGGTTTGGGGCCTTTCAGAGGCCAATTCCTAGAGTGTGATTGCTAATGTATGACAAAGGTGAAAACTCAGCAAGTGACTTGCTTTAAGCCAAAACTCTTGAGAGGTAGTGAATCTGAATGATCCCAGATCTTATGTGTTACTTGGCTATTGGCAGAAATACAAACAAACAGACTCTGGAGGAAAGTTTCCTTAGGGTCATAGAAATATCAAGAAATATAATCACATTAAATGCATGTTAAAAATATGAATGAACCTTAAAAGTACACCAGTAAGCAACCCCTGTGAGCAGAGGTCAGCAGAAATAAGAAATCAGAAATTTGGTGGCATAAGGATTTAGAAATTTTGGGCTAATCAATTAAAAAAATATACGTGATCTATGTGAGAAATGCTCAAATAAACCCATGAAAAGAGATGCATAAATATCATGAAGTAATCAAGGAGGACATACAGATGGCCCATAGACATATGAAAATATGCTCCACAACTAGCCATCAGAGAGATGCAAATTAAAGCCACAATGAGGTATCACCCCACACCTGTCAGAATGGACATCATAACAGAATCCACAAACAACAAGTGCTGGTGAGGATGTTGAGCAAAGGGAACCCTAGTGCACTGTTGGTGGGAATGCAGACTGGTGCAGCCACTGTGGAAAAAAGTATGGAATTTCCTCCACAAACTAAAAATGGAACTGCGTTTTGATCCAGCAATTCTACTGCTAGGAATATACCTGAAGAATCCTGAAACATCAATTCAAAAGAAAGAATGCACCCTCTTGTTCATAGCAGCATTAGTTACAATAGCCAAGCGATGGAAACAGCCTAAGTGGCCATCAGTAGATGAGTGGATAAAAAACAACAACTGTGGAACATCTACACAATGGAGTATTATACAGCAAAAAGAAATAATTTCTACCTTTTGCTGAATATGCTTGGAGCTGGAGACTATTTTGCTAAGTGAAGTAAGCCAGTCAGTGAAAGACAAATACCATGTGATCTCACTTATAGGAGGAATCTAATGAAAAAAATTAACTAATGAGGCATAGAATCATGACACAGATGAACAGCTGTAAGAGGTGAGAGGGGAGGTGGGCACTGATTGAAAGAAGGTGAAATGATTAGTCAAAGAACATATATGAAGGGCCAATGGACATGGACAACAGTAAAGGGGCTGATTATGAAAGTGGAGGGTGGATGGGGGATGGGACAAAGGGGGAAAGTGTGTCAAAACTATAATAGCATAAATAATATATTTTTAAAAAGAAGATTGATTTTTTAAAATTAAACTTTTTCAAATATAAACTATAATTATTGAAATTAAAAACTCAAAGGACAATTTACATACACCCATAGTTAATGAGGGAATTCGTGTACTGAAAGATGAATATAATAATCTATGTGGAATGTAGCAGAGATGAGAAAATAGAAAATATTAGAGTAAAATATAAGTAGACTAGAGTAAATAAGTCTACATCATAAGCAATATTATTTTTCTATTGTTACCATAACAAATTACCACAAACTTGGTGGTTTAAAAAATGCAAATTTACCATCTCACGGTTCTGTACATTAGGATTCTGACACAAGTCTTAATGGACTAAAAACCAAGGCCTCAGTAGGGCTGTGTTCCCTCCTGGAGGACATGGGAAATAATTTACTTCCAAGCTCAGTTAGGTTGTTGGCTGAATCCAGCTTCCTGTGGTGGCAGGACTGAAGTTAGATGCCTTTTACCTGGCTGTCAGCTGGGAGCTCCTCACGGCCTCTCTTTGGTCCTCATACACAGCCCTATATCTAGAACAACTGAGAGTATGTCCAAATCTTCTGGGATTTCTCTGACTTACCCATCTGCTAAATCTCTTATGCTTCCAGCTGGACAGGGTTGTCTACTTTTAAGAACTCAGGTGATTACCTTGGGTCCACTCAGATAATCTCCCTATTTGATGGTCAGTTGAGCAGTAACCTTCATTACATCACCTGGGCTCATTAAATATGTAACATTACATATTTATAATTGCTAGACAAATTGGTAAAGAACATAAGGGCTAAAATTCAGCATATCTCATCTCAGATGGACATAATAAAAAGAATGAGGAAAAAACGATATTTAAAGAGAACTTTACAGAATCATGTCAGAATTCAGAATATCAGAATTCTGAAAAATACGGACCCACAGTTCAATGAAGCACACTTCAGTAAGTGTGGCCAATACAAAGAAAGCAAATGCCTTACAACAGGTCTGTAAGATCTACATTATTGTTCTAATTTTGAAGATGAGAAAAAAAAAAAAAGAGTGCAGAGAGCTATTGGTCAAAGATGACCCAAACTGGTCTAATTCAGGTCATATATTGAGGGTTAGATAAACATTCCTTTGTGCCTCTCTTCTCATGAAACTAACTGTAAATAAAGAAAATCATAAAATTACAGCTTGGCTCATGTGCTGTCACAGAGCATGTAGAATATAACTCCATAATGCATAGTGAATGCTTTGATTATGGTTCATTTGTAGACAACAGAAACCCTTTTCACTTAATTAGAAAATAATTTATTATTATATCTCGTACCAGGCAATTACTAATAGGACCCAGCTCCTGGTTTGTGTGCCATTGTGTTAACAACTTTTCCTTGCATGTAGGCTGAACCTAATATTTTGATTCTAATAATGGGATATAGCAATATGACATGACTTTTTCCCCAAAATTAAGTAACAAAAAGACTACTTTCTATCTTGCTCACATTTTTTTTTTTCTCACTTGGTCACTCTTATGGAAGCCATATCATAAGCAACCTGGGGAGAAACTCACGTATAAAGGAAGAGAGCAAAGCTTCTGACCAACAGGTGATGAACTGAATCCTGTCCACAGTTAGAATTCAGGTCACCAGGGGCCTGGAAGGAGATCTGACACTCAGCTGAACCTTCTGACAAGACTACAGCCCTGGATGATATCGTGATTGTCACATATTGCTTAGATTTCTATCACACATAAATGGTGAGATAATTGCATATTGTTTTAAGCCACTGAATTTTGGGGAAACTTGTTACGTAGCAATTGATACTAATACATGGTGTAGTGGGTAGCAGACAGAAATTCACTTTCAAAAGCTTAAGAGAACTATTAGATTGAGGTTGTAGGGACAGTTGCTACTCATAGAATAACACAGCTTCTGAAACAATTAGGAAAGCTACTGCCAGAGACTACTGAGTCAGAAGGTTAGTGACGTGAGTTTTTCATCCACAGATATTCTTATTTCTCATCTATTTTTTGCTTACCTCTCACAGAAGATAATCAATCATGAATAAATTCATCCACATAGCCTTTCTTAATAATTGTGTCATTTCCTCTTTTTTCACTACGCATATACCCTTAAGTTTGTCTGTTTTCCTGTCTCTTATGACTATCTGTCTTACAAACACTGACACACAATGATCATTACAATCACCTTTATGTTTTTTTTTTCTATAAGCATCTGAAGATGTTTTTAATTCCAAAAAGAATCCTTATATATATGCAAATTCTCCACTTTGAAAGTATTCACAATAACAAAAGAGAGTGCAGCACAAAGGAACAGTCCCAAGGGCTATCTCCCTCAAGGTACCAGCAGCAGGCCATTACAAATCACTATGTAAAGATAAACTTGTATATTATTTTATACTCCCTACACAAAAACAACACATTTTTTAAAAATTCTATCATCTGGCCTGCATAAAGACAACCTTCCATTTATCCTTAAAAACTGGAGCTATTCTGGGTGGCCCATGCTGGAAATGTTGTGTGGTTACTAGATGGGAAATGCCCAGTAGATGACTCATGCCATGTCTACTCTTTGAGATATCACAAGATTAAAACAATAAGAACACAATCAACAGAAGTTTAAAGTTTGGGGGAGGAAATAAATGAACTCTATGCTAATGCAGATTAAAAGAGCTCCAGGGTCACCAACTTTGGACCATATGAAAACTACAGTGGCATTAGCAGAATACAGTTTATTTGATTAAATTTATTCAGTAATTTCTCCCCTCCTTTATTCTCCTGACTAAACAATAGAGAACCACTTATTTTTTTTCTCTTGTATTGAAATACAAAATGATTTTAGAAATCATGTTGAATGGGCAAACTTCCTTCAGGAAGTACATAGAAAAGGACTAGATTCATGAGATTTCCTGTAGAAGAGAGAGAAAAATGAGGATCAGTGGCTGTGACAGAAATTGCTCAAGGATAATTCCTGTAATAAGTAGTTTGAATATTACCATGTCTCAAATATGTCTTATTAGTCCCAAATATGTCCTAAATTAGTCCAAAAAAAAGAAGGAGAGAGAGAGGCAAGGAGGTGTTTGTGGTGGTTCCCAAATCCAAGTTTGCACTTATACAACTCTCAACTTGGAAGACCTACATATCTTGACAAAAAAGTGAAGTTTATTTTGTTGCATTGATAAGATTTGTGTTAAGATAACTGATGGAATATACATAAGGGGAATAATCGGGGTGGGATACTAATTACTCTAATAATTGAAACTTGTTTTATTTATTTAAAAATTTTTCAGCTTTATTGAGATATAATTGACAAATAAAAATTTTATATACTATTTTAGCTGTATAATGTGATTATGTGACATATATATATTGTGAAATGATTACCACAATCAAGCCAATTAACACATCCATCACCTCACATAGTTTCATTTTTTTGTTTTTAGTGAGAACACTTAAGATCTACTCTCTTAGCACATTTCAAGTGCACAATACACTGTTATTGACTATAGTCACCATGTTGCACATTAAATCTCCAGAACTTACTCATCTTATAACTGGAACTACCATTCCACTCTGTTTCTATGGGTGTGGCTCTTTTAGATCCTCACAGAAGTGAGATAATGCGGTATTTGTCTTCATGTGTCTGCCTTATTTCACTTAGCATAATGTCCTCCAGGTCCACCAATGCTGTTGCAAATGGCAAATTTTTGTTTTTTTAAGGAAGAATAATATTCCATTTTATATGCATATCATATTTTCCTTATTCATTTCATTCATTTACAGACACTTAGGTAGTTTCTGTGTCTTGGTTAGTGAGAATAATACCACAATATACATGGAAGGGCAGCTATCTGTTTGAGGCAGAAATTTCATTTTCTTCGGATCTATACCTAGAGATGAGATTGCTGGACCATATGGTAGTTCCATTTTTAGTTAGTTTTTTTGAGCGCTATCTATACTGTTTTCCAGGTTGCCTGTATCAATTTACATTCTAATTAACAGCGTATAGGGCTTTCTTTCCTCCACACCCTCACCGACACTTTTTATCTTTAACACAATAACTTTTAGACATTTGGAGAAAGACCACACAAACTGTTGTCCCTGAAAGAAGGACACAAAGTGAGTGCTTTGATTCTGCTACTTTGTTTCCTGAAGACAATTTCAAGGCTGCAGTGCAGAGGAGGAGTATCCAAACAGAGCCTGGTCAATAAACAGAACTGTATTAAAGGTCAAGAGGGTCGGGGAGCTTTGGTTTGAAGAAAATTGGAGAAGAGAATTTGCACACACAGAAAGAAGGAGCTCTGAAGATCTGTGGAAATGTGATCTCAAGTCTTTGGCTAACTAGTAATTTAACCTGTGAGGGGAGAAATTACCCAAACCCGGGAATAACCACTGAATGGCAGCCGGTGGGAGAATTTTCTGGAACTCATAAGGACTGGAATAGTCTGTGTTCAAACAGCCAGAGTGGAAAAATGTTAAAATATATGGGGCAATGTATAAAGTAAATGCAGAAAGGTATTACCTTAATAGTGTGAGTAAGTTAAGGTTAGAGTAAAACTCTGGACCCACTTGAAAATATCATCAAAGTAATCTTTGACTATATTCACTAATTCCAGGATATTTTGCTGCATCCTAAAATAAAATACAATACTTAAAAGAGCACCACAAAATCTAATATTCAACAATGTCATTCCAATAATGCAAGGAGGTGGAAAAATTTTATTCACAATTAGGAGAAAAACTAATCAATAAAAACAGAACTAGAAATAGCATAGATGATAAAAATAGCAGGAAAGATCATTTAGAGAATTATTATAAGTATGTCCATGTGTTCAGGTATGTTGAGGAAAATAGTAGCATGGAAATATAAAAATATAGTAATAGAACTATCAAAAATAAATCACAGAGGAAAAAAGACTGGAAAAATGACCATAGCATAAATACAGTATCAAATAGCCTAACATAATGTATAATCGAAGTCCTAGAAGGAGAAGGTAAAGGTGTGCAAAACAATGAGAAAAAACATTCCAAACAAAATAAATATTTTAAAAAATCAAGACACTTCATAAAAATATTTGATAAAAACCAGTGATAAAATAATCTCAAAAAACACATAGTAAGCACAGAGCCACAAAAATCACAGGAGGCTACTCATCAGAAACTATGCAAGCCAGAACATTTATGGGGAGATGTTTTCGATGTACTGAAAAAAAAAAAAAAAAAGCAAACCGAAACCTGTTTATCTAGGTTTCTTAACTCAGCAAAATTTCTTTCAAAAATGAAGGCATTTTAGGAAAAAACTAAGAGAATCTGTCAGCAGACCGCTACTACCAGAAATATGAAAAGAAGTATTTCAGGCAGAACATTATATCAGATGGAACTTTGGGTCTACACTTAAGAACAAAGAGCATCAAAAATGATAAATATATGGGAAATATAAAATAAACTTTTCCCACATTTTATTCACTTTAAAAGAGAATTGATTGCATGAAGCAAAAATCAGCAACATATGGTGATGTTTATAGTATATGCAGAAATAAAACAATAGCAGCACAAATTATAAGAAGGGTAAACAAATATTTGAAGGCAGGTTGTAATGGGGTTCAGGTGCATAATATAATCTCTACAGGAACTACTGAAAATAAACAAATGCAGAAAATAATCCAATAGTGGAAAAAAACAAAATCAAAGAAAATGTCAACAAATTTAAAAGAAGACAGAAAAAGAGGGAAAAGGAAACAAAGGACAAATAGAAAAAAAAGTAGAACATAGATTTAAACTAAATTTTATCCATATTTAATTTTAAGTGATCTAAATACCCCAATCAAAATACAGGTTGTCACATTAGATTTCAGAAAGAAAAAGGCAAGTACTGTATTTTGCCATGCATAATGCACACTGTTTTTTGTCCATTTTTGAGGAAAAATAAGGATGTGCATTATACATGGATAATATCTGAAATACCTTATATATATTCTTGTGTTTTGTTATTACTTGTTACATAAAATTTCTTGTACCATATGTTCAAAAATAAATGCTAAAATTTCTTTATAATATAGAAAACTAGTATCTAAATATAAATAAATAAATAAATACTTGAATTAAAAAATTAAAATGAAAGGTTTTTTTTTCCTGCAAGCATGGACCAAAAGTGTGGGCACGCATTATACATGGCAAAATACGGGTATATGTTGTCTAAAAGAAATCCAATATTAGTATAAAGACACAAGTAGACTAACAGTAAAAGAATGAAAAAAAGCTATACTATGCAGATACTAACCAACAAAAGGATGGAGAGGCTACATGTGAGGTGAAGTAGATTTTAGAACAAAGGATGTTACTTGGAATAAAGAGGGACTTTTACCAAGGACAAAGGAATCAAATCATCAAAAGACAAAACACTCTTAAATGAATGCACACCTAATAAGAGCTTCAAAATACATGGGACAGAACTCACTAGAACTAAAGAAAGGAACAAACAAATCCCAAGATATAGTTGGAGATTTCAACAGTATTTCAATAATTGATGGAACATTGATTTGGACATCCAGTAAGTATGTAGAAGGCTTGAAGAACTCACTCAACTAATATGACTTAGTTTTTCATAAGAAGGATCACATTTTATTTATTTATTTATTTTTTAATTGCCAACTCTTTTATTTTTTTCTTTTTTTATTGAATTTATCAGAGTAACAATGGTTAATAAAATTATATAGATTTCAGGTGTACAATTCTATGGTATATCATCTGTATATTGTATTGTGTGTTCACCACCTCATCTCCTTCCATCACCATTTATTCCCCCAATACTCTCTTCTACATCCCCCAAACCCGCTTTGCCTCTGATAATCACCATAATGTTGTCTATGACTTTTTTCTTTTTTGCTCAATCACTTCACCCAGCCCCAAAAGCTCCCTCCCCTCCGACAGCTGTCAATCTGTTCTCTATGAGCCTGTCTCTATTTTGTTAGTTTATTTTATTAGATTCTACATATGAGTGAAATCTTAAGGTATTTATCTGTCTTGAACTGGCTTATTTCACTTAGCATAATGCTCTCCAGTTTTCTTCATGTTGCTGCAAAGGATAAGATTTCTTTCTTTTTTACTGCTAAGTAGTATTCCATTGTGTAAATGCAACACAGCTTTTTTTATCTACTCATCTACTGATGGGCGCTTGGACTGCTTCCAAATCTGGGCTATTATGAATAACACTACAATAAACATAAGGGTGTATATGTTCTTTCAAATTAGTGTTTTGAATTTCTTTGGATATATTCCCAGAAGTGGAATCATGGGGTCATAAGGAGGTTTCATTTTTATTTTTTGAGGAAGCTCCATACTACTTTCCACAGCGGCTGTACCAGTCTGCATTTCCACCAACAGTGCACAAGGTTTCCTTTTCTCCACATCCTCACCAGCACTTCTTTGTTGTGAAAATTATTTTAGAATGAAAATTTGAAGCATGTTGTTACATTTAAAGAGACTAAAATATCTATTGCTCAATATAATACACTTATTTATTGATGTGGAAAAGTGAATTTCTCAGTCTAGACTTCTGTCAAGTATTTGGATGATTTTGACCATTGGTAACTCAGTGTGTTAGCTTAAGGACTTGAAAGAGTGACTCATCCAAAAGTCTCTGCATGAAATTTAATAGCCTTTGAGCTGCATTGTGTGATAATGTTTGACTGTGATACAATGAATGCACTTTCAACATAAGTAAAGGCTATTTGCTAGTGTGCCACATGCTAGGAGCAGATCAATCCTAGTTATCAATATCTGCACACTTAGTCAACCAAACAAGTGGTTTCACTATAGTTGATCCTATCTTCTAAATTTTGATCATCCCTGGTGATGGATACCCTATGCATGTGTTTTCTTGAATTAGTATGTATGAACTAATACTTATTTAAAGGTGGTATAATATCCATATGTAAGTCCTTTTCCCTGGAGGAAATACCTTTGACTCATGTACCTTTGTTTATTTTTAGTTAATTGTATTGTGGTATATTTGCACATAATGTACTCATTTTAGATGTAAGTTCAGTGTGATTTGCTAAATGTATGTACTACCAAAGTCTACTTACAGAACATTTGCATTATCTTAAGTCAAATTGTAGTCAGTTACACCAACCTGGAGCTCAGTGATCTGATCCTATCACCAAGGATTTTTTTTTTTTTGCCAGTTCTCTTTTTCCCATATAAATAGAATCATATGGTATGCACTATTTATGTTACGTGTTCTTTTGATCAATTAAATGTTTTAAAGAGTTCTATTTTGCTATACATAGAACTACTTTATATCTTTTTATTTCATGGGAGCATTATGCTAAATGAATATGTAACCGTCTGCTTATTCATTTATGTGGTGGATATTTGGGTAACTTATAGGTTTTTGCTACCATAGCAATATCTTACTGCGGTTTCAATATATATATTGATTGAAGTTGTTGAACATTGCTTTATGTACCTCTTGGCATTTGTGTATATTCTTTCTCATAGTGTCCAAATTATTTGTCCATTTTTTTACTAAGTAGTTTGTTTTCTTATTGAGTTGTAAGTATTCTTTAAATATTTTTGATCAAGAACTTTGTCAGATATATGTATTTTCTTTTAAGCTAATGCTTGTTTTTAAATTTTCTGAACAATATCTTGGAGAACAAAAGTTTTTAATTTTACAAAACTCAGTTCATCCTTTTTTCTTATGTGGTCTGTGATTTTTTGGTTCTGTGCTATGAGTTTGAATGGTGTCTTTTTTTCTGTCCTTTGACATTATCTTCCCTACAATATGAAGTGTGTTCCTTTTAGACAGCAGAGAATTATTTTGCTTTTTCTTTTTTTTTTTTTTTTGGCCTGTGTCTTTTATTTAGAGTGCATAGATACATTATAATTAATTATATTTAAATTATTGTACACATTTAAATTATATTTAATATAGTTCAGTTTGAACTGGACATCTTGCTGGTTGTTTTCTATATCTCTTCTGTTCATTTTTCTGCTTTCTTTGGCTTGTTGACTATTTCTCTTCAGCACTTATTTTATCTGTTATTGGTTATACAAATATTTCTCAGACATTGTTATAGATTTTACAATATACACCTTTAATTTATTACATTCTACCTCAAATGCTATTCTTATATAAAAGTAGCTTATAACAATATACTTCTAATTTCCCCAACCCATGCATTATTGCTGTCATGCATTTAATTACGAATCTTGCCATACATTATATTTTTACTTTAAACAATTATATTTAAAGTAAGCTTTTTACAGTAAAAATAAAAAGCCTTGTGGAATCATGGGGCTTCTCATTCTGCAGATGTAAATCTCGTCTGGTGCCATTTGCCTTGCATCTGAAGAATTTCCTCTGCCTGCATTCTCTGTCATTTATTTACTCACCGTAGTTGTGGTTTATTATCTCTCTTGTTTTGCTTGGCTTTGTAAGTTTATTTCACCTTTATTTTATAATGATATTTGCTGGAAATAGAAGTCTAGGCTATCATTTTATTTTCCTTTTAGCATTTTAAAATTGATATTTCATGGTATTCTGTGTTGTAATTTTTTTGACAATAAATGTGCAGTCATTTCTTAAAATTTTTGTTCCCTTATATGTAATTTTCTCTTTTCCTGTGGTTTAAATAAAATTCACTGTAATTTTGGAATTTGATTTAGTTTTTTGAGGTCTGTGAGTTCATAGTTTTTAATAATTTTGAAAATATGCTGGCCATTATATCTTTTTTGTTTTGTTTTCTTTTATTTTTTGGTATATTTTATTGAGTACGCTATTACAGTTGTCCCATTTTTCTCCCCTGTATCCCCTCCTCCCTGTACCCCATCCCATCTTTCCCACACCTCTTAGTCCATGTCCTTGGGCTGCACACACCAGTCCTTTGGCTTCTTAATTTCCCACACTACTCCCTGTCCACCCTTTTTGGTTTGTTTGTTTTTGTCAACATTTTCCTGCCACTACTTTCCCCAGCCCCACCCACCCCCACCTCCCACTCTCAGTCCTTCCCCCATTTGGCTTAGTCAATGGGTCTTTTATGCATGTTCCTTGATGACCTTTCCTCTAACTTTCTCTTGTCATCACCCTCCCTTCCCCCCTCTGGGAAGTTACTGTCAGTTTGTTTTTTATTTCAATGTTGCTGTCAATATTTTGTTTGCTTGTTTATTTTGTTGATTAGGTTCCACTTATAGGTGAGATCATATGGTATCTGTCTTTCACCACCTGGCTTATTTCAGTTAGTATAATGCTCTCCAGTTCCATCCGAGCTGTTGCGAAGGGTGGTAGCTCTTTTTTTTTTTTTAGCTGTGTAGTATTCCATTGTGTAAATGTACCCCATTTTTTTGATCCATTCATTTACTCTTGGGCACTTAGGTGGCATCCAATTCTTGGTTATTGTAAATTTTGCTGCTATGAACATTGGGGTGCATAGGTTCTTTTGAATTGGTGTCTCAAGATTCTTAGGGTATAAATCCCACAGTGGAATTGCTGGGTCAAAAGGCAGATCCAGTTTTAGTTTTTTGAGGAAGTTCTAAACTGTTTTCCACAGTGGCTGCACCAGTCTGCATTCCCACCAACAGTGTGCTAGGGTTCCCTTTTCTCCACATCCTCACCAGCACTTGTTTGTTGATTTGTTTATGATGGCCATTCTGACTAATGTGAAGTGGTATCTCATTGTGGTTTTAATCGGCATCTCTCTGATGGCTAGTGATGCTGAGCTTCCTTTCATGTGCCTTTGGGCCCTGTGTACAGCCTCCTTGGAGAAGTGTCCGCTCACGTCCTTTGCCCATTTTTTAATTGGTTTGTTTGTCTTCCTAGAGTGGAGTCGTGTGAGTTCTTTATATATTTCTTTGAATATTGTGGCCTCTCCTTCTAGGGATCCATGTACATGGATATTTGTTAGATCACATTTATTAATCCCACAGATCACTGGTGCTCTCTGTATGCTTTTTTTTTCCTTCTCTATGTTACAGTTTGATTAGTTTCTATTGCTAAGACTGCAAGTTCTGTTTGTGTTTCTACATTTTTAAAAGTGCAGTTAACTAGATCCAATGAACTTTCACTTAATTTATAACCTTTTTAAGCACTTCAGATTAAATTTGGATTTTTTCAACATATTTCATTTCCTCTCTTTATGGTTATGGTTTTCTTAATGCCACCAACCCCACTTTTAATATTCTTTTAAAATCTTTATCTAATTTCATAATTTTGGTCAATTTATATTTAATAACTCTTCAATGGCATCAAGTAACACTTAGATGATTCTTTATATGTGTAGTAGTTTTCGATATGTTGCCAGATACACACTGAAAATATTATATATTTGTGTGTTTGGAGTTAAAGTGTTGTACTGACACTTGTTTTGGCAGAACTTATGTTTATTTGTGTATCACTTTCATTGTTTCAAGACTTGTTTTTAAAGCATCACTAGAATAGCTATTATTTCAGGATTTTTTAGTCCTACTACAAAAGGATGACCACTGTGGTAACTCTACTTATTGTTTTGAGTGTTTACTGACCCCTGTTCATGGTTAACATTCAAACATCTACCAATGCTGTATGAATCATATGGATTGTTCATGTATGTTCCTGAGCAGTGGGCTCCTGATCGTGCTATGAAAGTGGAGGTTGGTATTCATTCAGAGACTCAAGAGGATCCCTCTTTAGCTATTTGAAGGTCTTTCTCTGCTTATCTGCCTCACCTCTGGGATTTAATTTTTCACATTTCAGCTGCCTCAACCTGCCTGAAATTGAGCTCTGTCTTCTCAATGCATTGATGCTGCCATATTTTGCTTTTTTTCTCTCACACTTTGTAACAGAAATTTTGTTCTAGCATAAAACTGTATGGTATAGGCATAATTTTATGGTTTACCTTATGTGTTTTCCTTCTCTTAGCAAAAGCAGTCCTGAACTTATCATTGTCCAGTACCTGAAAACACCTCTTTGAAGTTTTTTGCCTAGTTCTTGCATTATTTATGGCAGAAAGATAATACCAGTTACTGGACCATGACTACAAGACAAAAGTTTATGTTTGACAGATATTAGAGGGCAAGAGTAAAACAACAAACACTAAATATTGTTTGGCTTATTTGTGTATAACCTGTCACCACTCTGTTCACTGCTTTGGTCAATTTTCTGATTGCTAACATTAGCTGTGGGTACATACTATTTTTAATTGCCTGGAAATAGGTAAAAATATCTGGTCATAGTTTGTCTTTCAAGTGTAGGCATCTGGGCTTTAACACCTGGTTCTTCAAATGATCGTTGAACCTGAAAATAAAAGGAAAGTTTTAGGTCCTGCCCCTTGGTCCTAAGCATAGAGCCCATTATACCATTTACCATTATGCAGATGAATGGGATATTTGTAGAGATGTCCAAGATCTATTACAATCCTGAAAAGGAACCGAGCCCTTGATCATGCTGTCAACTCCCCATTCACACCCATAACCTCATACTCTAAGAGCCTAAAATTTACCTTCAAATAATCTTCCACTAAATCTAAGACTCAAGACTCAAGACCCAGAGATTGTCCCAGTATGGACTTCTAGGCTTTGTGTTTCCCCACATTCCATATGTTGAAGCCATAACTCCTCATACCTCAGAATGTGACTATATTCGAAGATAAGGCCTTTCAAGTGGTGATTAAATCGGAATGAGGCCACTAGTGTATTTCAAATCCAATATGACTAATGTCTTCTATACGGAGAAGTAGAAATTTGGACATAAGTAGCCACAGGAATGTGGGTACACAGAGAAAAGGTTATGTAAGAATACAGCAAGAAGGCGGCAATCCACAAGCCAAGGAGCGACACCTCAGAAGAAACCAACCCTCTCAACACTTTGATCTTGGCCGTCCTGCCTCCAGAACTGTGAGAAATACATTTCTGATGTTTAGTTATGACAGCCATAGTAAATGAGCACACCCATTAACCTCAGCTCTCCAATTAACTCTCGTTCTGACCCCCAGATTTGAAAAAAGGAGAGTATTATATGACATAAAATAAACTGCACATATTCAAAGGGAACAATTGGATAAGTTTTGACATATATGTATACTGGTAAATCATCACAATATAATAAACATGCCTATCATCTTCAAAAGTTTTTCCATGACCTTTGGTAATACCTTACTCTCTAAATGCCCCTGCCCTCCTTTTCAAGCAAGTAATGAATGCTATATAACCTACCTTTGTCAATATAGATTAGTTTGTATCATTTAGGATTTCATATAAATAATATACAGTAGATACAATTTTTTTATTTCACTCTTTTACTCAGCATAACTACTTCTTAATTCGCCCATGAAGATATATGCATTAATAGTTTATTCCTTTTTATTGCTGAGTACTATTCCACTGTATGAATATAATGCACCATTAATTATTTGTCCTTTCAACTGCTGATGGACATTTAATTTGTTTCCAGTTTTGAGCTGTAACAAATATTCACATTCAAGTATTTGAATGTGACCATATACTTTCATTTCTCTTGGATAAGCATGTAGAAAAGAAATGGTTGGATTAGATGGTCAGTGTATGATTAGCTATTTAAGAACCTCCTGAAATAGTTTCCAAAGTAAATGTGTCATTTTACATTCCCACCAGCAGTTCATGAGAGTTTCAGTTCCCATACAAACACCCCAATACTCAGCGTGTTCAGTCTTTTTAATTTATCCATTAAAAAGGTATTGATTTTTAATTATTTTAGTTTTAATTTGCTTTTTTCTCATGACTTATGAACATCTTTACACATACTAATTTGTTATGAGTTTTGTGTGTATGTGAAGTGTCTGCTAAAAATTTCAAATATTTGTGGATTTTCTAGAGATCTTCCCAGTATTCACTTCTAATGTTTTCATAGTGTTTAGAGAATATATTCTGTATGACTGAAAGCATTTTAAAATCATCGAGACTTATTTTATGCCCCAAATGATGGTTTATTTATGGTAAGTATTCCCCGTGCACTTGAAATAATTGTGCATTCTACTATTGTTGATTGGAATGCTCTATACATACCAGCTAGGTCAGGTTGTTTATGTTGTTCATATCTGCTCTATCTTCTTTGGATTTTTGTGCCTTTTTTTCATCAATTATTCAAACAAGCACAATAAAATATATGGCTATAGGTTTGTCTATTTCTCCATATAGTTCCATCCATTTTTGCTTTCTATATATTAAAATTGTTTTAAATGCCTAAATATACAGAATTGTTATGTTTGTTCCATGAATTGATCATATTATCCTTATACACATTTTTATTCTGCTGATATTTTCTGATGTGAATTTTACTTTATATCTGAATCTAATAATCTATTTCAGTTTATTGTCGATTAATATTAACATAGTGCCCTTTCCCATTATTGTACTTTTAGCCTATTTGTATCATTATTTATAAAGTGTGTTTGATATAGGGAGCATATATTTGTCTTGCTCTTTTTTTTACGCAGTCTCATTATGTTTAACATTTAATTGGTGTGTTTAGACCATTTACATTTACTATAATTATTAATAAGGTTAGATTTAACTTTTGCTACTTTTAAAAATATGTATTACCTATTATCTTTTTTCATTTTTCTGCTGTCTCTTTGGTTGTTATGATTTTGTGTTATGTCCTTTGTTAGACTGTAGAGGAAATCAAGGCTGATACCAAAGATGAAATGCTAATTGCCCTGACTTATGATGTAAATGCTTCTCTTTCACCTCTGTAAACCCTTTTCACGCCAAATCTATACCACGCCTCCCAAGACCCTTACCCCACTTAGCCCAGCATAAAGGGAATGCGGGGCTATTGTTCTGGGCTCAGAATTTGGAGTTTGTCTCCTCTGGGCCCGTGCACGTAAGTAAAGATCGTGCTCCTAACCCCTCAGTGTCTGGTCGTTTCATTTTTCCGTAACAAGATTATTAGCTATAATCTCTAATTTTGTTCTTATTCAGGGTTTATAATATATAAATTTAACTTGTCATAATCTCACAAGTGTTACTATTTTTGTTTAAACCATCCAATTTTCTCTTAAATAATATTTTTAAAGGAAAACATACATATATATATATATTTGTCTATGTTGATACCATTTCCAGTGTTTTTATTCCTTTTTGTAAATCTGTATTTCCATGTGGTATCACTTTTTTTCTGATGATTGACTTCCGTTGACATTTCTTATAGTGCCCGTCTGCTGGTGATGGGATATTTCAGCTTCAGTATGTGGCTGAAAAGTCTTTACTTTACCTTTGTTTATAAAAATAATTTTATGTTTTTCTGAACTTAGAATTTTAGGATGATTTTCTTTTGTCTTTCATGACTGTTTTCTAGCACGACTTGTTTCTGATAATCTGCTGCATTGTTTACTTTGTTTCTCTGTGTATAGCTTGTCTCTTTTATTCTCTTTACTTTTAGGAATATATTTGCTAATGGTTTAGAAAATTTAGACTAATGTGAGCCTGCTGTATGTATTTTACCTTTTTAATATTTCAGGTTTGTTATCCTTCTTAAATCTATAGATTTGTAGATTTCATTATAGTTGGAGAAAATTTGGATATTTTTCTTCAAATATTATTTTGTTCCTTCCCATTTAGGACACAACTTAAATGTATCTTAGGTTTTTGCAATTGATCTGACAGTTCATTGATGCTTTGTTTATTTTTATTGTAGTTTTGTTGTTTGCTGTGCTTCACCTTGTACCATTTCAAGCTTATTATTTGTTTCTTTTTACAATACATAATCTGCTATTAATCCTATTCAGTGTATTTTAAGCTTACATGTTCTAGTTTTGCTATCTCAAGATACAGTTTAGATCTTTTATTATATTCCATGCCTCAACTTACAGGACACATGTAATACTATTTATTGTCTTTTTCTGTTAATCTTAATAACTGTGTCAGTTTTGATTATTCAGCTGACAGTGGGTTTCATTTTCCTTGATTCTTTGCATACCTGGTAATTTTTATTTGATGTCATATATTTTGAATGTAATATTTTTAAGTGTGGAATATTTTTGTATATATTCCTGTGCTTTGTCCTTGGATTCAGTGTGTTACCTGGGAACAGTTTGATCTTCTTGGGTATTGGCTTTAGATCTGTGGGGAAGGACCAGAGAACTATTTATTTCAGAGTTCTTTATTCCCTACAACTTAGGTAAGGCCTTCCTGAGTAGACTGTATGCAAAGCGTAATATTTCTCAAACCTGGCTGGCGCCAATAGGCACTATCCTAGGCCTTGTAGGAGCACCATAGTACTTTTCCCTCTAATCTGTGAGGGTAGGTTCCTCCCTCCAAACTCAGCAGTCTCCTCACACACACAGACATGTTGAATATACTCTTTTAAATACTTTGCGGGGACTCTATGAAGATCTCCAGAGTTCTCTCCTTTTGCAGGACTCTCTTCTTTGGTGTTCTGTTCTCTAAACTCTAACCACCTTGTTCTCCCTGGACTATCAGCTCTGTCTCTTCAATTGTGTGAGTCCACCAGGCTCTATCTTGCTTCTGCCTCCCTGTGCAAGTGGCCTAGAAACTCTATCAAAACAGTAAGTTGACATAATTTTAGGTCTTGCTATTGTTTGTTTGCCATTTCTCAGAAATCAGTGCTCTTTGCCTGATTTCCAGTGTATTAGAAAACTGTTGCTGCATATATTTTGTTTTGGTGTTTTATTTGTTTGTTTGTTTTAGACAAGAGTTGAAATCTAGTCTCTGTTAGGTCATCTGCTAAAAACAGAGATCTCTGACTCAGATTTTAACTATAAATTTCCATGTCAAGGTTTATGCCTTGGAGACTTTAACCTTGAAGATTTTTTTTCTTTCATTCCTCACCAAGAACTGATCTTCTCAGTTCTCTGAGATTCCCATCCAAAATTCTTTTTTAAAGTTTAATTTTAAATTATAATTGACATACAATATTATATTAGTTTCAGATATACAAGATAGTGATTTGTATACCTGTCGAAGTGATCACCACAAATCTACTATACTTCTGGTACCATATATAGTTTTCGCAATATTATTAACCATATTCCCAATGCTGTGCTAGCATCCTCGTGACTAACTTTGTAACTGGTGCTTTGTACCTCTCAATCCCCTTCACCTTTTCTGCCCATTCCCCCACTTCCCTCCCATCTGGCAGGAATCAGTTTGTTGTATGAGTTTGTTTCTGTTTTGTTTGGTTTATTTTGTCTTTTTTTAGATTCCATATATAAGTAAAATCATATGGTATGTATTTTTCGCTCTCTGACTGATTTTACTTAGTATAATACCTTGTAGGACCATTCATGTTCTTTCAGGTGTCAAGGTTTCATTCTTATTTATGGCTAATAGTCCATTGTGTATATGTACCACATCCTCTCTATCCACTCCACCTATCAATGGACACCTAGAATTATTTAAAATAGCCAAGATGTGAAACCTCCAACCCAAATATTGTCCCTATGACCTTACTTCAGATTTTTTTTACTAATATCCCATTCCATGACATTTCTCTTCCAATGACCCATTAATACTTGTAATGCCAGTCTAAAACACACAAAAATTGCCCTATTATATCAAACTTTCACTTTACAGATGACAATATGCAACACAGAAGGTTTCCCCTATTCTCTCTCATGGTTTCCCCTATTCTCTCTCCTGTTATTCTTTTCCCTAGAAATTGGAAATGAAATATTTTGAATAATGTGGTTTTTACTACTTCTATCTCCTCTTAGAATATTAGCTATGAAAGCAGGGACTGTATCTGTTTTTTTGTTTTTTTGTTTTTAATTTATTTAACTGTTTTACCTGTACCAGACACCCCTACTTCTTATTTATAAAGAAAACCAATAGCTCTGGCCAGTGTGGCTTTGTTGGTTGCAGTGTCATCCTGAAAACCAAAAGGCTGTTGGTTCATCCCTGGTCAGAGCACATACTTAGGTTGCAGGTTCCATTCCCCTGGCTGCAATGTGTACAGGGAACAACCGATTGATGTCTCTCACATCAATGTGTCTCTCTTTCTCATTCTCTCTTCCTCTCTTTCTAAAACCAATGGGAAAAAAATGCCCTTGGGTAAGGATTAAAAAGAAGAAAACCAACAAATATTTATCAAATATACATTTTACACCAAAATTTTTTCTATAATATGAATATTTAAGCAAATATTATTCCATACTGCATACTGTTATCTTCATAGACCATATTTGTTCTACAATATTCTGTATTCAATAATCCTTTTTATCTCTTCTTTATCTCCCAGATTTTTAATATTTTGAACACAGAAGCTTAGCATGTATTAGCTTTTTTGCCTACTAAAGTTTAGTACTTTGGAAATAATTAAAAAGCAAGATGTGCTACTGCATGAATAATATTCTATATTTTGTGTAAAATATCCAGGTGGGTTATCATATAAATTTTTTTACTTATATGAATAAATAAATAGTTTACTAGATAATATGCTACTTACCATCATAAATATTTCTGTCAAGTGACAACACCAAGAATATTTTTTAACATAATTTATGAGTTGTGTGATGAAGAGAGAACCACTTTCTCTTCTCCAGGAAACATTATCTGTGCATAAAGGAAATTATAACTTTTGAGTTACAGCTTTCATCCTTACAAAAAGGAAATAGATTTCAAATATCTCTAGACAGACTTAAGCACATAGGAAAACATAAAGACTCAGAATTCTGTGCTTGGCTTTATACACAAAGGAACATGGTGGGCTTAGATTGAACCATAAAAGATGTTGTATAAGGGTTAGAAGCATCTCAGATAAGTGAATAGAGTTCCAGAATCATGGTTCTATGGTTCAAAATCTAAAACCTGTGTGTTTAAATTGATTCCATGTATCATATTTTCTAGCAAATATTCTCTCACTTAATCTTAATTTTTTTTCCAAGACCTAACAAACAGCTACAAATTGATGGAGCAGTTATCCAAACCACATCTGTCTGGCACAGGAGATGCTTCAACGCTACACCATTAATGCCCTCTTCAGACAGCAGGGCAGCCAGAGGGTAACCCTGAGGGTGCTGTCTCTTGGTTAACACTGATTGGTTCAATTCCTAGATCAGTCATGGACAGAGGCTACTTATGCCAAAACTGCTATGTTCTGGTATTTCCGTAGCCCATTCCTGGGCACAAAAGTCTACATGATTCTGAATCTGAAATGGTTCCAATGTTTAAGTAACGTAGCTTCTCCATGGTTTCTGTTCAGTTATGTAAAACAATCTAAACCTCATAGTCAAACTGACTTGAATTCGTATCTAAATACTACCATTGTTTATTCAGGCAATTAATATAATTTTTTGTGAGCTTTAGTTTCCTTCTGTTGGTGAATGACATAATAGTATTTAGCGGATAGAGATATGTTAGAGAGGATACACACACACACACACACACAAAAGTGGATTTATAGCTGTAATACACATAATTAATATAAGAATTAATAAATAATAATACAAGAATAAACTAGGTGTTTCACCTACTCACAACTGTAAACCTGATTTTGTCCGCACACACGCATTCAGCATTTCAGAAACTCTGTCTGCCTTTGTTCAGGTCTAGGAATTCTCCCTACTATACTATCTTCTTTTTCAAATTATATCACCTTGAATATGATCATTTTGGGAATTGATTCTCTAAAACTCCTTACTACCGTGAGGTTGTAATCTTACTTTGCAGATGCTACTAATTATTTGATTATCCTTTAACAGTACTTTATACCTAGATTACTTATTTTCCAAACTAGAAAATATACTCTCTGCAGAGGAACTTAGATCCACTTTTCCTTTTCAAAATTTTCTCAGCAGTGAAAACAATGTTACTCTGTGTGGTAAGATTAAACCAACACTGCTGTATGCCTGACTCCTCACTTAGAGGGTATGCAAGACCGGCATCTGGGTGGAGGTAGAGCCTGAAGGAGACTGGGTGACCTTAGAAAGCTATAAAGAAGGCTTCAGAAATTTGGATGCGCTCTTCATTCCTACACATATGCCTTCCGAAAACCTTTAGCCTGTGTTCTTCCCTGGAATACTGAACCAAGTTATGAGGCAGGCAGGTTTAATTCCCACAAAACCTTGCCTACAAGTGAAAGTTACATACGTGGGGTTGAGGAGCAGAAAGCAACAAAATCCTTCTCCACGTGGGTCTTGTGTACGCCATCATCCTTCAGGTCCTCTGGAGACTCTGCAGAGCTGTCTGCTGAGGCCTCTGGTGAGTCACTGACCCACACCTCTCCACTGTTTGCTGAGGGGACAGCATCCTGTTATGTTATTCACAGCTAAATCCATTTTAGCAATCCTTGACAACTAAATACATAGGATGCTCTTAATGAAGGTGTTCCAATTAATTGCACACACACGGTATAGGCCTAACACAACATTATCTCTACTCGTAAACCTTTTCTTTTTTGGTCTTTTTTTTAAAGCTTAAATGATAACCTATGTACTTTATTTCTTTTCCCTTTTTTTAATGTTGTTCAATTATAGTTGTCTCCATTTCTGCCCCCCTCATTACTCTCCCTCATCCTACCCACCCTCACCTCCTCACACCTAATAGGGTGTCAATAGTAGCTAGCATCTGGACTAGAACTTGCCTATTAATCAGGGAGAGTAATGGTGCTATAAAACTATTATTTATTCCTAAGTAAAGTAATCAGTTTGTGGTTTAATGATAGTCAAATAGCATCTCAAAGTTAAGGATGGAAATATCTAGTCAACTTGACAACAGGCACAAGATTCTAAAACAAATTTTTCCTTTCCTTTCTCTTTGCCATTTTTCCCTTCTAAGCCATTCAGCAAGTGATATAATTATATAAAAATCTGAGGTAAAATATCTATGAGAGAAAGCAAAGCCATAATAATCTGTTTTTGTTAACTGAAGTATAATTTACATACAGTGCAATTCACTTTTTAAGTGTACAGCTTGACTGCTTTGATAACTGTATAGTCACGTAATTACCATGGTAACCAATAATAGCCTTTCCATCCTTCACCCCTGACAATCATTGACCTGATTTTACCCCTATGCTTTTTCTTTTTCTTCTGCTATGTAAACAGAATTATATAATATGTAAAATTTGGGGTCCAGATTCTTTCACTTACTTAGCATCGTATTATATTTTAATCCCTCACTATCACGTAAAGGACTGCTCAGGTCAGAGATCCTAAAATTTTGATTAGCAAATTTTGAAATTAAAGTCATTTATACCATAATTTAAAAAATTCTACATAAAGATAATTTAGAGTTAACATTAATATCATCACTTGCTATGGTTCGCTGAGAGTGGATGGCATTATATTTATTTGTGCATCAGTTTCTCTGTTGTCATCACTAGATAATCTCTCCAAAGAAGTATATTTGGTGTAATTGCATGAAAGTGAAGCACAAGATTATTTTCACTAGATGCAAAACACCCAGTAAAACCTTGCATGATATATGCTTCCCTGATCCGTAGACTACCCTCAGAATACTTACCACCTCTGCAGGCCTGAATGATGATGACCTTGGGTTTATCCTTAAGATGGCAGCAGTTTGAATTGTTGAAAATCTGGAATATGGTATCATAATGTAGCACATCTGATTTTTCGTTATTATGCAGAGTCCCACAAATTCCATCCAGGATGCCATGAGACATGAACACTAAGAATGTGCTGTCTGAAGACTCATGCTCTGAGCAGGCAGCAAATGCCTCCAGCACTGACTTCATCTCCTGAAAGAGAATAAACCTTTAAACACCAGCTCATAATACTGCTTTCTATCACTGATGCTTTCAGGAATAGAAAGAAGAAGTGACAAGTTCCTGGTACTTTACATGGACCAATATATAGAAGATGCTCAGAGTGACCATTATTATTGTTATTTTGCTATTGTTGATGCTAATGTCATAGTTACTAGAATAACTCTAGCAAATATTTCACAATATACATAATATAATAATTACCATTTTAAACATTCATAGGTATAATTGAGTGGCATTACACACATTCATAGTGTTCTATAAAATCACAATTATCTATACAGAAATTTTTTCATCATCCCCAACAACATCTCTGTACCTATCAAACAATAACTCCACTTTATCTCCTCTCTTAATCCTGGTTGTTATTTATTCTGCTATCTTTTTCTGTGAATTTACATATTCTAGGTACAGATAAGTGGAATTAGATAATGGTTTTTGCTCATCTGTGTCTGACTTATTTCAATAAGCATAATGTTTTTAAGGCCCATTCATATATCAAAATTTCATTCCTTTTTACAACTGAATAATATTCTGTTCTAAATATATACTGTATTTTGTTTATCCATTCATTTGTTGATGGGCACTTGGATTGCTTCCACATTTTAGCTCTTGTGGTTAATACTGCTATGAACAGTTATATACAAATATCAGTTCAAATCCCTGCTTTCAGTTCTTTCAGATATACACCTAGCAGTATATATTGATGGGCAGTATAATAATATAATATTTTGAGAAACTGTCAAATGGTTTTTGACATTGGCTGCACTATTCTACATTTCCACCAATAAAGCACAGTTTACCAGTTTCACCACATCCTTGCCAATGCCTATAATTGTGTGTTTGTACATTTCTAATAGCCTACCTCACAGGCATGCAGTGGTACCTCACTGTTCTTTTGACTTGAACTTCCCTGATAGATGGACATTTGCATATCTTCCTTAGAGAAATGACTATTCAAATTTTTTTCCTACCTTAGAATTGGGTTGTTTGTATTTTTGTTGTTGTTGTTGAGTTTTTAAAATTTTTTATTACATTTTTCCATTACCATTTAGTCCCCTTATACTCCCCTCCCCAAGCAATCACTCCACTGTTGTTCATGTCCAAGAGTCCTTTTTCCTTTTTGCTCAGTTCCTCCACCCCCTACCTTCCACCACCCCCCTTAGCTCTCATCCTGCCTGCTATCTATGACTCTGCTTTTATTTTCCTTGTTACTTCAGTTTGTTGATTAGATTCCACATATGAGTGAAATCATATGGTATTTGTCTTTATTTGACTGCCTCACTTCACTTGGTATAATGTTCTTCAGGTCCATCCATACTGTCGTAAAGGGTAAAACTTTCTTCCTTTTTATAGCTGAGTAGGATTCCATTGTATAAATATTCCATAGTTGTTTTATCCACTCATCTACTGATGGGCACTTAGGTTGCTTCCATATCTTGGTGATTGTAAATAATGCTGTAAAGAACATAGGGGTACTTTTGCTCTTTCAAATTAGTGTTTTGGGTTCCTTCAGATATTTTCCCAGCAGTGGGATTGGTGGATCAAAAGACAGATCCATTTTTAATTTTTTGAGATATCTCCATACTGCTTTCCACAGTGGCTGCACCAGTCTGCATCCCCACCAACAGTGCAAAAGGGTTCCCCTTTCTCAATATCCTTGCCAGCACTTGTTGTTTGTTGATTTATTGACGGTAACCATTCCAACAGACGTGAGATGATATCACATTGTGGTTTTAATTTGCATTTCTCTGGTAATTATAGGCCAATACCCCTGATAAACACAGATGCTAAAATCCTCAACAAAATATTAGCAAGCCAAATACAGCAATGCATCAAAAAGATCATACACCATGATCAAGTAGGATGTATTCTGGGAATGCAAGGTTGGTACATTTGCAAATCAATAAATGTGATTCACCATATAAATAAAATGAAGGATAAAAACCACATGATCAAACTCTTACTTGCTCAGGGTAAATACCCTTTTAATATTCCATTCAATATTCTTTTATTGAGAATTTTACATCTATATTCATCAGGGATATTACTATGCAATTTTTTCTTGTGATGTATTTATCCAGTTTTAGTATCAGAACAATTCTGGCCTTACAGAATGTTAGGAACTCTTCCTTTCTCTTCATTATTTTTCAAAGACTTTGAGAAGGGCTGGTGTTAATTCTTCTTTAAATGTTTGTTGAAATTCACCAATGAAAACATCTGGTCCAGAACTGTTATTTATGAGGGGTTTTTTTAAATTAGTAATTTCATCTTCTTCTGGTATAGGTTATTTTCGAATTTCTGTATCTTCATGATTTAGTCTTATTAGGTTGTGTGTTTCTAAGAATTTATCTACATCATCTAAGTTATCCACGTGTTTGTGTTAACAGTTATTTATAGTATGGTACTCTTTTATAATCCTTTTTTTATTTCCATAAGTACAGAAGTAATATTTCCTCTTTCATTTCTGAATTTATTTATTTGAATAATTTTTCTTTTTGTCTTTGTCAGGTTAGCTAAAGGTTTGTTAATTTTGTTGATTTCTTTTTGAAGAACCACATTTCAGTTTGATTGATTTCTCACACTTGTTTTTCTATTCCACTTAGTTATACTTTTCAACTCCAAAATTTCTATTTGGTTTCTTTTCATAATTTTTATCTCTTTATTGATATTCTTACTTTGTTGATTTATGTTATTCCCATCTTTGACAATGTCTCCCTTTAGCCTTTTGAGCATCTTTAGGATGGTTGCTTGAAGTCTTTATCAATAAGTCTGCCATCTGGGCTTCCTCATAGATGATTTCTTTTTTCTTTTTATTTTGTTCCTTTGAATGGTCTGTGCTTTCCTGCTTTCTCGTGTGCATTGTAATTTTTTGTTAAAAACTGGATATTTTAATTTTATAGTAAATTGAGAAGTCAGTTTATCTCCTTACCCTGGGGTTTGCAGTTTTATTGTTTTCGTTGCTGTTTATTATTATTATTATTATTAGTCTATCTCCATGCCAGAGATTAGCATAAGGTGAAAGCTTGGTTTTCTCAGGTACTTTTTGAATACCTGAGCATAGATGATAGCTTTCTAAATCCTCCCATATTCACAATTTTATTATTTATTTATTTATTTATTTATTTATTTATTTATTTTTAGAGAGAGGGGAGGGGAGGGAAACATCGATGTGTGGTTGTCTCTTGAGTGCCCCCTAGTGGGGACCTAGCCCACAACCCAGGCACGTGCCCCAACTGGGAATCAATCCAGTGACACTTTGGTTCACAGGCTGACACTCAGTCCATTGAGCCACACAAGCCAGGGTTCACAGTTGGTTTTGAATATCAAAAACAAGTGAATGAAATGATACAGCTGTTTTAAATCTTCTGGAAGCCACTTTAGCCTGTGTAGACTGAAACAACGCCATCCAGCTTCTGTGACCCCCCTCCACAGCAATCTAAGTCAGCAATACAATCAGAACACAAACCTGATATTCAGAGGAAAATGTTCTTATTACCAATGCTGGATCCATCAGGTGGCACCATATATGTAGGTAGTAGTCCCCATACCTGTCTGCCAGAGGTCTGGGGAGTGAGCAATGGGTAGTCACCACTGTACTCACAGCTGAAATTAGTGTTAACTTATTATCCACAATCTTCCCTGGAAGTTGTTCAAATAAACTCCAGAATTCCAGAGTAGTTACTTTAGACACTTTCTGTCAGTACATTTGTTCTGTAGATAGAGAGAGTGATGGAATTCTGGCACTTTCTACTCCTCTACCTTCTCTGATATCACTTTGCTCTGTTGGTTGTTTTCCCTTCCAATCCCTGAATCCATTTTTTGCTCTTATGTTCATTATTCTGTGGCTCTCTGGATCATAGGCCCATTGAGCTTTCTTGTCAAAAAGTTTCAAATGATGTTTGGCCAACAGGAGGCACTAGCAGGGGATTTGAGGAAATTGGAGAACAAGAAAAGAGAGGAGTTAGGACATTCCACCCTCCACATGCCCACACACCCCAGTGTTACCACTGTTGTATCAGTGGCTATGTCCTCTATGACTACAGTACCTTCTGAGTGACTGATCCCTTCCTCCAGCTGTCACCACGTCACCATATTCTGGAACAAAGTGAGTGAGTGAGTGAGTGTGTGTGTGTGTGTGTGTGTGTGTGTGTCTGTGTGTGTGTGTGTGTGTGTGTGTGTA
>PVJD01007794.1:0-79604 GCA_004026545.1 Mormoops blainvillei
AAAAAAAAAGAAAGAAAGCTTGAGGGAGAGGTTTAGATCATCTAAGCAAGAGATGAAAGTCACCTTCATTATGTAAGTGGCAATAAGAATGAGAAAAAGTGGATGAATTCAAAAGATAATCATTACTGAAGTGTTATGGGAGAAACTCTCAGAAACTTGGTTCTTCTTGCTGACACAGTAAAGAATTACAGATCAGCAAGCCTACTAGCATGCAAGCAGTTTATCAGTGCTAAGTTCTAATGGGAGAGCAAAAGCAAGAGTGGTAAGAGCAGGGCAGCCAGAGACGGGGTGGACAAAAAAGGCCAAGAGACCAGGAGAGAAGGGGTCCTTTATTCTGAGGACTTATACAGTTAGTAGGATGGGGGTGAGGGAGTTACGTACTGATTAACGGGTAAAGATGGTGCCAGTTTTCCCCGAGGTGATGCCACTACCTAAACATAGATATGGGTGTGGGTCCGTTAGCCTGAATCCTTATCTTGCTCCAGAGTCTATCTGTTCATTTTGCATACATGACAGGGGGCAGGCAATTAACTAAGGTTGTTTTATTGGCTTTTCTTTGGGCACTGTAGTCGCCCTCCCCTTCCTTTTCCCTTCCAGGACCTGGGATGAATACACAGCCTCAAGGTTTTCCTTTTCCCAGCTAGTAGAGATGATACACACAGGGGCTCCGCCTACTCCTGCACTATCGTAGTTTACTTGTGGTGTTCGGAATGCCTGGCAGCCTTATTGGACCAGGCTCAGGACTACTGGGTCAACAGGTAAGACATGTCTTCCTTTGCTTTTAGCCTCCTGTATTAAGTTCTTTGTTGGATTGCAGTGGTGAGGGCCCTGCCTTCATTTCCCCTCTGGCCACTCACTCCTAGCTGCCACTGTAACAGAAGCATTTGTTACTAGAAGTCAGTAGATGTTAAGAGAGTTGATATTTAGAAGGTTACACAGAGAGGTCAAAATCATCTTAATACAAAATGGCTCTCCATTGACCATTTACCAAATGAGTCAGCACTCTACCATCACTGAGAGAAGAGCACTCACATCTATGCTGGACCAAGTGTATCGAAGTTTCTCCAGCTCTCAGATGTTACAAACATCAAGAGCACCGCCTAATTATAGTGCAAATACAATGAAAAAAACAAAAACAAAAACAAAAACCCTACAAAAAATTTTAAGTCTTATAAATGATGCTTAAGTTTATGAGTTTAACAGAAGTTACACTGGAGAATACCAGGATCATACCAGGTCAAACAAGGATCAGGGAGAGTCAGACTAATTAAGAATTAAAGAAGGAAAAACTAATAGGGACAGAAAAGCCACTTCAAAGGAGAATGATCTGTGTAACGATGGATTCTGAGAGACTTTTGGGAAAGCTATTTAAACCTCAAAATACATTTTGCAAAAACGCCCCTACTTTAAGATTTTGCTGCAAAACTCCAACAAAATAAATGCCACATAGTTTTCAAGAAAAAAAAAATGACAAAAATCAAGAAAAGTATTCCTTTCTTTAGCCTGAGAATTAACACACAGAAGTAACAATTTTAACCTAATTTTACTAAACACAAGATAAAGTGAGGTTTTTAACAAAGTGTTTTGTTTTACTCAAGTTCAAGTATTTCCAATATTTTCTATCAATGCCTGGTAACAGTCAAGTGTTTCTCCTTCTAATCAAAAGAAACCTTTGCTAACCTTCTGCCTAGACAAACGGCAAGAGGATGGGCAGCGACGCCCTGGATTCCAGCGTTGTCTCTCTCTCCACTGCCTCACCTGTGAAACAGGAACACTGCCACTTACCCTCCACGGGTAACTGAGGTGATGGGCATGAGGCACTTAGTACGGTACCTGCTCGAAAACAAGCTCTCCTGGCCTTCGGCCTATGAAATGGCCACTGAATAATCACATAGGCCATTTTAACTGTATCAGTGGCCTAAAATAACTAACAAAAGATATTGCTTATTATTTATTTAAGTGGACTGAAGTAGCAACACAAACAACAGGACAATGACTATTCTGTCTTTAAAATTAGGCACATCCGGGAATAATCATGAATGAGCAGGAAATGTTTCTGTGGAACGTTTGAGGAAGAAATAAGCATCTTATTGAGATTTCTTATGGAAATTAAATAAATGAGATTGCAAGGTTAATTATTAACTCATGAAGATCAGTACAATTAGTTCCTTGGTAGTGAAATGTTTTGTGATATCCCTTTAATTCAAAGGTTATTCAGAAGTGGGTGAAAGAGATGAAGGGATTAAGAAGTACAAATCGGCAGTTAAAAAATAGTCACGGGGAAGTACAGTGCAGCATAGGAAATATAGTCAATAACACTGCGATAAATATGTATGGTGTCATATGGGTACTGGAAATATGGGGGGGAACACTTTGTAAAGTATATGATTGTCTAAACACTATGCTGTGAACCTGAAAATAATACAAAATAGTATTGACTATAAACTGTAATTGAAAAATAAAATTTAAAGTTCTTTTGAAAAAAAATTTCTTGGTTTATTCTTTTGTTTTAAATTTCAATTTTACTGCATTTTGGCCAAAGGAAGTAATGTACGTGATTTTCTACTGTGACAAATCACACTTAATAAGTCATGTTCAGATGGTGTGCAGAGTTTTAGAAAAGTAAACTTGAAAACTAGAAACCCTTTAAGAGGGTGCAGAAACTAGAAGAAAATCCTACTCCCTTTACAAACACAGTTCTCTAAACATGTCACAGACTAAGTCAAAACTGTATCCTCTACTAAGCTACTTGGGGACGTATGTTTAACTCATCTTTATATTCTCAAACCCTGGCACAATAAGTAATAGGTGTTCAATACATAACAAGCTCTCCTGGCCTTGATCAATAAGTCTTGATCAATGAGAAAATAAGCTATCACAAGACTTAATAGGGTTCATGAAATTATTTCTCCATTTTTAAAAAATAGGAAGAAAGAGTAGTAAAAAAATATTTTGTTCCAGGTTGGTCACTCTATAAGGAGTTAAATTGTCACTAGATTTTATATCTCACTCCCAGGCCAATACCCAGTTCAAAAGAAATAGTCTCTCTTTTCCCCAAACTCCTATTACATGTCATCACTCCCTCTCCTATGGAATCACCAACTCATGCTATAATATTTTATGCAAATACTCTATCTCCCTTACTAGGCTCTAAGCAACTAGGAGGTAAGGAGTGTTTTACACTCCTTTATGTTTTCCTCAGCACTTCATACAGTTAATTTTTCTTTCTCAGTTCCATTTCTCTCACTGACAGTGAATCAGCCAGTGAATGACTACGTGATGTACTCTGTATTCTTGAACAACACCTTTAAAAAGCTGAAAGCAAATTAAAATGATCATGAGTAGTTTTGCAGTTAAACAGAAATACAAAGTCCAGAAGATCAAATAAAAGCAGTACAGCTGGCTCTGTAAGATGGTGGAAACTCCTTTTTTATGACTCACTTGCCTATCAGATTAGCACCAGGTCCTTCTTCTAATCCCCAAAATCCCAAGGGAAATTGTGCGGGCCACTGTGCCCAAAACTCCCACTGCTTCTACGTTCTACTCAATCAGGAAGAAACCCGTGCTTAATCAATTAAAATTATAACTATCATCTAAGAGCCAAATGGTTATAAATTTGAACACTGATAGAGGAAATGATAACTGAAAAGGAGTGATATTCTACTCTTTATTCTTCTTGTTACCAACTAACAGAAATAGACCAAGAAGGGACAAAAAAAACTTACTTTGAGAAGCCAAGTGAGAACTGAGTCACGATATGGAACAAATTTATTCTTGTTTTTGCCAGCACTCTGATCTGCCAGGGCTGAGATAACCAGACCAAGGGTTGTGAGAGACCTGCATGGTGGAGCAAATGATGATAATCATAAAATCTGAGTATATCAAGTGTCACATTTCAGCACAAAGACTGAACGTCAAGATGCCTTTGAACCTGCATGAAAACAGCACTGTTGTCAGCATTCAGCCGCTCCCTTTAAAAATACATCAATTCTAAAAGTTGATATTCTTCTTATGCTACTGTAGGCAATAAAATTGCTTAGCACATTTTTTTTCACTTTTATAAATAAAAATATAAGCCATAAACCTTTGGGTCAAGATAACGGCACAAACATCATATATCTTTAAGAAAGAAAGCCACAAACATAATACAAGTAATTATAGGCAAAAATTATATATATATATAAATATATATATATAAATATATATAAAATATATATAGTCATTCAATAGTAACACAGAATCTGCATGATGGTGCCCTGTGATCTCCAGCTGGTCAGCTGGTTCTGATGACTCGTTATCTCACTATGTGTCCTTCTAGGAGCCACAAAGATGGAAAAGAATCCTGCCCGCAGGAACTAACGATTTAGCCCGAGGTATAAAATACAACCGTATGAGAGAACTGGTGGCTAAAACCTAACTTCACAAAGCCCTAGCCTCTTGGAATAAATAGGCACCACAGCAGTCACAAAAGGGAAAGCCAGACGTGGCCAGCACACACACTATTGTTTGCTCAGACAGTGGCAAGCAGGTCCAGACAGACAGAGTGGTTACTTTGTTATTTTCTATAGCTTAGACCAGCAGTTCTCAACTGAAAGTGACTGTGCCCCGCAGGGAGCAGAGCGGGCAATGTCTGGAGATAATTTGGGTCATTACCACTGAGGGTGATGGGAGAGAGGTGGCAAATACTACTGCCATCTAGTGGGTAGAGGCCAGGGGTGCCACTAAACACTAGAATAGATAGGAACCAGGGACAAAGAATTGTCAGGCCCCAAATTTCAAGGTCACTCTTGAGAAACCTTAGACTGGACTGAGACTGCACTCCTCAGCCCCATCAAACATCTGACCAAAACACAAAATAGATCGACCCTATAAAAAAATATACATCTGCAAAAATTCAAAACTATTATTCATTATAGCCTTAATCGGCCCAGAATCTTAATCTTTTAATAACCACATAAGTTCACCTATTTGGCTATTAACTCAACAAAGCAATAAAACGTAAGTTCCTGAAAAACTTACTTGTTAATGTTGCTCCCCTCCTTCAGCCTGTCACCGGCAGCTCCAGTTTTTGTGGCCCGCTCACTGCCAGCCAAATCGACCAAGCTCAGTTTGCCCACTTTCTCCCCAGATGTCTAGGAAGTAAATTGATAAATACACAGTTAAGTAATACAAAAGGTGATACCACCTCTACAGAAGGGGTTTATTATCAAAATCCTTTACTAAAGAATTACTTACTGTTATCTCAAAATTAGTTTGTGCTGCTATAAACCAATATGAGAAAATTATACGATCTAGTAAACAGAAAATTATACAAAACTCTACTAATCCAGACTGAGTTAAAGTTATCTCAGAAAAACAGTGCCTCCCTAAATGAGATATTTTAAGGGAACCCAATAAAATTTTCATAGGAAAGTATACAAAAACACAATTTATAAGTTATGAATTTTGATATAATTTGAAACCATGCTTAAAATTTCACAAATGTTTACCAATAATTCTAAGGAAAAAATATTTGCAATTCTTAGTGACATAAAAATTAATCTGACCTTTATACAGTGGAAGAATCCCTCAAAAGCTCAACACTTTCTAAAATGTTTCACATTATTCATATATAGTAATTTTCTTATCTCATAATTCCAGGTATTAAATTTATATAGTTCTCTAGTTAAGATTGTATATAAATATATACATACATATACTGATATTCTCCTTTATCAAAAATGTTTTCTAAAAATAAACAAACAAAATAGAAACAGAGAACAAACTGGTAGTTGTCAGAGGGATGAAAAATGTGACAGAGCTGATAAGTACAGAGGGGTAGTTAAAAAACAGTCATGAGGATGTAAAGTACAGCATAGGGAATACAGTCACTGTATGGTGCCAGGTAGGTACTGGAAATATCAAAGGAACACTATGCAAAGTATATGACTGTCTAACCACTATGCCATACATCTGAAACTAATACAAAATGATACTGACTGCAAACTGTAATTAAAAATAAAATTTTAAAAATGTTTTATATTAAATCACACATGCAACATTATATATTCAGTGGCAACACAAAAAAATGTGGGAAATCAGTGCCAAATTCTATAGGATGGATCATTTTTTAAACTTTTCCTTTAAAATATACATTTATATTTATTTCCATACATAAACATGTTGCCACAAAAAGATATTCAGCTTCCCAAATCAAAGTATGTTTGGTTTTTAAAAAAAAGTCTTCAGTATGTTTTTTGTTTTATGCTGAAAAGGAAATAAGAAACAAAGAACTTTTTGTTGTTATACTAATATTGCTGTGATGGTAAAAGAAGAAAAATATGCTTTCAGCAAATAAAAATCCTGCCAAAATAAAGTGCTTTGCCAGGGTGATTATTTTAGCTTCTGGTATTTGAAATTGATTTGCTGGGGGTTATGCATCATAAAAAAATATGCAGAAGTTCATATTAAAAGAGGGAAACAAATGCATAAGTCAACAGAGAAGTTTTCCATGTGCAGAAGCATATACATCTCTGGTTCTATTTATTCTTACAAATTTGAAGACCAAATATTCCATATTTATTCCCTAAATCTAGCAATCTGATAGTACAATTTCCCCAGTGCAATTTATTCCTCCTGATACTTAGCTGCTTAGCTGAAAGTGATATTTCAAAAGTATCTCCACTGAATCAGCTAGAGTATTAACATTAGCTTATACCATTCGCCATCATAGTTTAAAGCTCAAAAAAAAAAAATGCTGTGGCAAAGACTTCGGACCATCTGCTTGTATAACTTCTGCTCTGCCTTCCTTCAGCTGGAGAGGGCAGAGGGCCAAAATTTCTATTTCTCAGACTCCCTCCAGGCCAGGGTTCAGGGTGTGACTTAGGTTCCAACAGTTAGATATACCTGATTAAGATTTGGAAAACAGAAGTAAAGCAGAGGTCATCCTCTGCCCCTTTGGGGTTTTTCGGCTGGCAAGCAGGATCGTATGATCCTTGATCATGGAAGTACCCGCGTTGTCCTGGGTGACAGCTATGGGGCATGCCTGGAACTCCTAGCTCGCGGCACAGTGGTGGCCTCAGAGGTAGCATCCTGGTCAATGAGTCTGTGTTGTTCTGGGAATTATTCCTGGAGATTCAGGCTACAACCTCCTCCTTCTTAGGTGTTCCAACAACTTTGCAATCACCCAAATCCCTCCTTTAAACCTCTTTCTGTTTACCTAGCATAGCTTTTGTTTCTTGTCCTGTGTCCTAATTGATATACATGTTTGATTAGGATTTTAAGTCATCTAACACCTGAAGGGAGTAAGATAAACCATGATCTACTTCAAAAATTCTTTTTAATAAGTCATACATCTGAACACCTACCCCAGATTTCACATCGTACAAAGTATGCGTGAGAGTGATTTTGAAGACAGCATGGGATCGGCTACTCTCCTCATTCATGTTGGTCGCAGCAACTGTCCGAGATTTGTTACCCTCAGACATCAAAGACTCAATATCCTAAGAGAATAAAAGTCACAGACACACATTTCATTATCTGCCTAATATATATTAAAACTGCTATACTACAGAAATACATTATAAGTTACACAATTAGTCAGACATACTTGGTATTTACACTGTTTTTTAATGAACATTAAATCCCGTAGAGTACAATAGCCAACACTGCCCATGAAAACAAATAAAATACACTATTTTCTGTGCCTGCAGATAGTGGGAGCTTTGACTGAGAATTAGAAAAGTTTAGACACTACGTGTTGAGTCTCACAAAATCAACAAATATGCCCTGCCAATCCTCATCTAATCTAGAAATCTGAAAAAAATTTAGTTTCTTTAATTACTGAAGTAATAGAAGTTAACTGTTAAACTAAATTGGATTACATGAATAAGTAACAAGCAAAAATAATTTGTAACCCCCTCAAGCAGGCAGAGCATTACCTTACCTTAACAATACAGAGCTATAACATCATCTACCTTCTAAGAACAATAAAGATGATATGTGTGAAAGATTCGACTAGTTGCCTTCTTTGATCCAGTCTCCTCCTCTTTACAGTAAAAGAACCCAATCTTCTGCTAAGCATATGGCAGCAGAGCTAAGGGACAACATTTCCCAGATGCTCTTGGAACTCAGTCTGGCCATCTGACTAAGTTTTAGCGAATGAGAGAGGTAAAGTATAATACAGGTCACTGGAAGTTCTCCTTAAAGGAAGTAGGCATGCTATTGCACCTTGGTTCTAAGAGCCATCTTGAACTATGAGAATAAGGGTATAACCATAAAGCTGGCTGAAATCTAGGTTCCTAATGGCATCTTTGGGATCAACATATCAGCCCTTTCACCATTCATTCATTAGTTCAGTCAAATATATACTGAAAGCACCTATTATGTGCCAGGTACATTTTAAGATGCTGAGGACATGGAATGACCAAAACATAACAATTCATATTCCAAAGAACCTAAATCCTGTTATACTGATCTGTTATATGTAGCCAAACTTAATCCTAGCTGAAACACACATATAAAACCCTTTGAAAATCCTAAGGTTCTATCTTGATGTATAAGTTAAAAAGAATAATGTTTAAGGAAAAAGTTGATATTGTAAACAAAATACCTCAACTTAAAAACATTAACTGCAAAAAGAGATACGGATAGGTACCAGAATGGGAAAAAACCCACAATTTTCTAGATCTACTCTAAATCCATTTTAGACCCATTAAATCTGACAATCCTGTAGCATGATGTACAAGCCTTATCCTACGTAGCCTACACTTATTCACTAGTCTCTAATCTGTTGTCTTATTCATGAACTCTGTATTGAGCCTTTTAATTTTTTAAACAACAAAAGGTCTTTTTATACTTTTCAGTCTCTGAGCTCTCGAAACAATCTTGCTCTCTCTCCAATGCTGCATAAATATGCCCTCAAATGGTCATTATTAATATACTAACAATACCTAACATTTATATAAATATTCTAGAGTTTTCAAAGACTTTTCACATGCATTATCCCATTTGATCTCCTCCAGGAAGCCTTCCCAGATACCACCCTCCCCAGACACCTACACATCCATTTAAGCTAGGTACCCCTCCTTGAAACTACACTGAGCCCTGCATATGCATCTATCACAGCACTTTAAACCGTGCTGTTTTATAATACCTATATAGTATCTGTAAGAAGCTTGAGGTGATAGACTCATTCATTTTTTCATATCCTCAGTACCTAGCACAATGACTGGCACATGATAGGTATTCAATATTTACTAAATGAAGTACCACTGATCAAATGACAGAATTGATTAACGAACAAAGAAACAAATGAGCCCACTTCATTAGACAGTCAAGACAGTAAAACTAATTTCCATTTTAAAAACTAGGACAAAGAGGATAGGTGAAGTAGAGTAAATGATCCAGAGTCATACAGGAGTTGTACAAAAGGATTAAGTGTCACTGGATCAACATTCACTGACTTTTAATTCAATGTCCGTTACATCACCGTGCGTCACCCGCCCCCATTTCCCCAAAGCACAAAGCCTGGTGGACTCACACAAGGCAAAACCGTGAAGTTGGGAAATGAAGAGAACTGACTGAAGGCCAGCAAGTGATTTTCTCGGGTTAGAAACAGGCTTTGAATTCCATCTACTTAACTCAATACATTTTATTTCATTAAATCTACCAAACCATAAACAACTTCATTATTTTAGGTACTACCAGGGAAGACAAAAACCTGACATTTATCATTGTAAGGTACACCACAACTTTGGAGTTCATAAAACATGAGAAAAAAATGTGTGTCTTGCCACAGACGAATAGGTGCATCTTGCAAATGTACACCTTCTTTCACAGTTTCACTGTCCTGACAGCCATGTACAGTTTTTCAAGTAAAACTTTTTGTAAAAAATAATTTACTAAGTAATACTGCTATAATTTTTTAATTTCAAAAATAATAATTACAAATTAAACAAAAAAATGTTACACTGGATGTAGTTAGCTTACAGAAAGGATGTTGTTACCTTGTAGCCTGTGACAGCCAGTTTAGAAAGTCCATCGACATAGGGTCCCAACACACTGTGCTCTCTGACTTTTAACGTTTGCCGGCTTCTGTTGGTTAAAAACAAAGAAACAATTTTTAAACAATAACCTGTTTTCTAAAGGACTTAGTTTTGCTCCATAAAATATATACTGAATTCAACAAAGATCCCAAATAAATAAAACCAACCGACTTGATCCCGGAAGAATTTAAACCAAAATTTTAAATCTTGACTAGTAACAAAAACTTCACAATGTGGTAAAATACCACACCACTCAAAAGGGTACACTGTGGGAAGGCTATTTACTGCCACAAAGAATGTAGGGTCAAATAAACACAAACAATCTAATTGTCATATCACAGAATATGGTGCAGAGAGCAGAAACTCAATAAATGTTAACTGCGCAAAAAAGAAAAATTACAGACCAACCTCGATCGTGAATAAAGACAAACAAAAGACAACAAATAATGAATCTGATGATAACTGAAAAACTCAAAATTGGGTTTATCTCACGACTACCACATTTTTTTTTAAGACTGGAAAAAGAGTCATGGTCTTTACCATGCTGATAGACTAATGAGGAAAAACACACACACAGTCATTTCAATAAATACAGGAAAAAGTTTTCAATAAAATTAAATACTCATTTGTATTAAAAATAATAATAATAAGCCTCTTAGCAAACAAAGAACTGATAAACCCAGTGAAGGACATCTGACAAAAACCTAGAGCATACAGCATAATGATATCAACCAAAAATATTGGGAATATTTGCTGATGGTTGATTGTATAATGTGAGTTATATCTCAAAAAACCCTTTAAAAAATAAAATACTTAAAATGTAAAAATGTTTGCTGATGGTGAGATTACAAGTGATTCTTATTTTATGTAACAGTATTTTCTAGTGATTTGTACTCTTTTAGCACCCTACCATCAACCACTAAAAACTTTGCTTATTATGATAAAACTGTGCACAAAGTAGACATGGAACAATTATTTAACTTAGGTCTGACTTCAGAATATATTCTAACTTTTTCCTTTCCTTTTTTCCCCTTTACCTTAACGATAATTTATACTGTATTATCTCCAGAGTAAAACATAATTACATTATTACACAGAGTAGAAGCTGAATTAATAAAAGCAGTACTTGAATAACAAAAAAAGTTATCTCATCTTTCACTGAAAAGATATCACTTCTATAGTGTTTAATCTATTTACTTCAGTTGTTCAGAAACACTACACAAAACCTCAAGAACTTCAATGGGGGGATGACATCAGCAACAGCTAACACTTACAAGCACTTACTATGCGCCATAAAGGTTTTAAGGCCTCAAGTGTATCATCCCAGTCTATCTTCACAACAGCCCTCCGAGGTATTACATAATATTATTATACCCTCTGTACAAATGAGGCCTAGAAAGCACAAGACCTTAGTCAATAGGTAACAATTAATGGACCCAGATCCAGAGCTGGGTAAATCCAAAGACCGAGTTATTAATCACTAAACTATACACAAGACAAATGTGTTAAGAAATTATGAAAGGTTACGAAAAAGCTGTAAGGAAGTTTAAGCTATGCCACACAAGTACTGTGGAATACAAAACACAACGATGAAGCCAGCTAAGAATTTCTGAGTAGGTGTGGGCTGGATCTCTAAGAAAACGATGATCTTCACAAAGGTGAAGGTGTGAGAAAAAGTATTCAGGGTACAGCCAGAAAAAGTACAAGGGACAAAATTCAGCAAGATGTGGGTGCTGAGGCCATCACCTTCCAACTTCTGGCCTCCTTTTGTGCTGTGTTGACTTCCATGCAAACAACCCTCCAGCCACGCTGGACAGCTGGGTCACTCCAAACAAGGGATTTCTCTGGACATGCTTTGGCATGAGCTGTCGCCTGTGACTGAGTGGTTTTCACCTAACTTCACTGTGAACAAACTCCTACTCGGCACAAAATTTATCAAGCGCCTTCTATTGAATCTTCCCTTCTCTAAGCAAAGATACTCAATTTTGATTGAGCAATGATTCACTATGATTCACTGCCTCTACCACCATCTTTCCTTGATCATCTTCTCCAACCAAACATCGTAAATGTCCCCTCATCGTCCTCCGCAGTTTCCGGAAGCCTCGGCTCATTTGGCTCTCTGACCTCCCGAACACTGTGTTGACATCAATAAGCCACGAACTCTGGTTATTATCTGTTTCTTTCCCTCCACTGTTGCACTTCCTTAAAATCTGAACTTAGAGGACACTCTCTGCTCAATGAACAGATTTCCTCAGATACCTCACCTTCCTCGTTAGGTTCAGATATGACTAGAGTGACAACAGCATTTTTTAAGGCTTCCTAATACTTCTGAGCTGCTTTTATTTCAAAGTCTATGCCATAAAATGGGACTTTAAAAAATCTGGATCTTTAAAGTTAACTATCCTAAAGTCCAGGTGTCATACCTCTGTGCCTCCCTCTCGCTGCACAGCCTGCCACCAAACAGCTGAAGTCCCCTTGAAATTTCTTGGTTAAAAAAATTCTAATAATCTACTTGATTATGGAGACCAGTTATGCCAATACTAAGTACCTTAATTTTCATTATACATTTTTTGTTTGTGGCTTTGGATGCATATGAGAAAGGTAGCGTGACCCAAACGCATGCCACCCAACCACATCCCTCTGCCCCATCTTAGCCTGAACTTCAAAAGCCCAGAATTGGCTGCAGGAAGCCACTCAATGAAACTAACAGTAAATCATAAAACAGTAACTAGATAACCAGATAAAATCACAAAGACACTAACTAGAAAAATAACTCTCTAAGAGAATGCAATATTAAAAAATTCACTTAAGCCAATTTATTGTTTGTTTTGGTCCATAATACTATAATATTAAAGTCTCAAAGTTATTTACCCTTTGGGATCAAGAAGGTCTCTGACTTTTTCATTATAAATTTCCATATAGGACACTTCTACTTTAAAACTCTGCTCTTCATTTTCCTCTTTCTGAGTTCGTTCAAAGAGTCCACTACAAAGTCTTGGTATTAATCCAGGTTGGTCAGCTGTACCCATCATGGTGTAAGATTTTCCAGATCCTAAAAAAAGAAAATTACAGTCATTACTGTCTCTTTGAGACACTGAAATACATAAACCTCTTTCTACTGCTCATAATAAATTACCAGCACTTAGGAAAATACCCAAAATAAAATAAGAAATGTATCCAAATATAATGAAGAGACTAATTAAGTACAGAAGCTTTCCTACTGCACATGTAAAAGTCAACAGTAAATGTCCTTTAGGGAGAAAACAGAAACCTTCTTTAAGCATCTTGGGAGTTTAAAACATTACCTAAAACAACAGAAAATAGTTTTCTAAAATCAACTGGGAAGATCCGCTGAGCAATAATATTATTGTGTCTGCTCTCAACCACTAACCATACTACAAAAAATGTATGTTACCCTGGTAGGCCCCAGAGCAAAGTAATCTACTTTGGCAATGGTGTAGAAACCAGTGTAATTTTTTCTACTATAAAGTTACTTTCTCCATTGTATCAAGACTACATACTCATTAAAGACAATTTAGGAAACACCAGAAAAGAGAAAGAAAAACATTCAAGTGCTCATAGTCCTAACTTAGTATAATTCTTTTTCCTTTTTTATAGCAGTGATTTTGTAAACTCACTTTTAAATACAAGTTGCTGCTTTTGTTACTTGTCACTTTACCAGTATCGTAATACCTAAAACTAATATACCACCTCCTATATACCAGGCCTTTTCCAAGAGTTTTCACACGAACTCATTGTGTCAACCCTATAAGGAAGGTTATCAACATTTTATACAAGGAAACGGAGGTGCAAGTTTCCCAGCTGGTCAATGGCATGAACAGGGTTAGAGCTGGGATAACCTGGATCAGAGCTGTTGCCCTTATAACCATTATACACACCGCCTCTTAAAAATACTACAAGCATTTGTCCATGAAGAATAGTTTTCAAATGGACAAGCCATACAATATACCCTTAGTACAGTGACTCCTTCGCTTTGAGTAGACTTTCTTTCCTGTTGGCCACAGAGGTACAGAGGTCAAAACACTCCTTATCAATCTTAACTGATAAGATGCTAACAGTATGTATCCTTTTTGGTATATTCTGTTGTGACCCTTAAGGCTTAAAAAAAAAAAATTTAATGTTACCAGTCTGTCCGTAGGCAAAGATACATGCATTATAGCCATCAAAAGCATTTTGAAGAATATTCTCGCCAAGGCACTTAAAAACATCATCTTGACCTAAAAGAGAGCAAAAGAGAGAGAAAAAGGATGTTTTAAGCCAAAACCACACATGAACAATTAAGGAAAAAACAGCAGCAACAACAACAACAACAAAACCCTTCAAAAATGTACTTTTTTTCCAGCTTATCTCCAAGAAATATTTTTAAACTTGATGAATGCTTCCAAAGGATAACGTTCTTCAGGGTACTTCTAGTTAGCACATAAGACAAAATGAGTGAAAAGTTCCTGATAATATGAACTTGATTAATAAACACTGACCAAAATCTTCTGCAATGAAAAAAGCTAATGAACTGCTGCTAATTTAGTAAACTGATTCTAAGTATACAAAATTTAAACTTGGGACCTAGTGGACCTGAAATTAACTATGTACCACTCAGCTAATTATTCAGTAGGCACTAGAGTTCAAAGCAATCACATATACAAATCCCCTCTCCTTTTCCTCAATGATAATTTTTTTTCACTTGGAAACATTTACTTTTTAGACAATCTTATAAGGCAGAAATGACCTTACCAGGCAGAAAATACTGCTCTGGAACAAAATTTCAAGTCTCTTTATAAAAAAATATAGTTGTGGTTAAATTCACGGGTAGCTTGTTTTACTTCTGTTGCCAGACATTTGGAACCAGTGGTCTATGGTGGCTAGCAGCAGTTCTCCAGGGATTCTTTGTTTTTTTTTTCTTTTCTCAGTGGCAATTTTAAATTACAGAGTCTAAAATATACCTGCTAGGAGAAGGTGGAAGATATTTAAAATTTCTTCCAGTTTTCTCTCATGGACATGAATAATAGGGTCAAATACTCCTCTACAGGCTAAATTAAACATGCCATTCCACCTCGAGTCTTGAATATTGTGATAATATTGTGATTTATAAGAAATATATACTTGGTAATCATATTCCTTGGAATTTTCTAAGTGTTAAAAGTTATAAATAATGTCTTTGTTATCTTAATGAGGTCACTTATGGGCTGCAACCCTAGATGGGGGCTGGTTGGCAGGAGAACCAATCATGTGATTAGAGGGTTGGAACTTTCAGTCCCCCTCCCCTCTGGGGAGAGGAGAGGGGTTGGAGAGAGAATCAATCATCAATGGCCAATGATTTAATCACTTGTATCTCATATGTAATGAAGCCTCTGTGAAAACCGAGAAGGACAGGGTTTGGAGAGCTTCCGGGTTGGTGAACACGTGGAGATTCGGGGAGAGAGGTGCATCTGGAGAGGGCATGGGAGCTACCTGCCCTTTCCCCATACCTTGCCCTGTGCATCTCTTCTATCTGGCTGTTCCTGAGTTATACCTTTTTATAATAAACTGTTAACGTAGTAGTAAAATGTTTCTCTGAGCTCTGTGAGCCACTCTAGCAAATTAATCAAACCCAAGGAGGAGGTGGTAGGAACCTCTGATTTACAGCCAATTAGTCTGAAGTACAGGTAACAACCTGAACTTGTGACTGATGTTTTTAGTCCAAGAAGGGGATCACTGGAGTCTCCAGGTTATAACTGATTGGTCAGAAGCACAGGTAACAACCCGGGCTTGAGACTGGTGTCTGAAGCGGGGTATGGAGGTGGGGGGTGGTCTCATCTGCAGGATCTGATGCTATCTCCAGGTAGACAGTGTCGGAATTGAATCGAATTGTAGGACATCCACCTTTTGTGTGCAGCATTGCTTGTTGGTGGTAGAAGGGAAACACCTCTGCCCCCAAGAACTAGAATTGGGATCTGGGCATACTTTAAATGTGAGAGACCTGGATGCTGTTATGTTTGTTATGTTTTAAATGCTATAAATAGCATTCCATTATGCCTCATTTCCTAGGTAATTCAGCAGATTAGTGCATCATCATCATACTTCCGATACTGAAGCATTCCTTAAAGTCATCATCAGGCCAGCTAGACCGAATGTTAGAAACAGCTGTAGTACTCCTGTTTCTCATGATAAAAGCCAATACAGTATGACACTCAATATTTAAGAGATGGCTCAGAAACAGGTTTTGTAAGCAGCTAGGAATAATGGATGAAAGGCTGTCACTGTAGTCCTAAGCTTGTGGTGAAAAGGGGCTTGAGACAGTCGTCATGGAAGAGTAAGAGAAGAACAGAACCCCAGAGCAAATTTAACAAGAGTGTGATATGGTCCGCTTCGTTAAGGAGAGTAAATAGAACACTGAAAGCTTAAGGGAGTCACTCAAGTCACAGGGGCAGTCAGGAGTAGAACCTGGGTTATGCGTGAGCTTCCAGTTTCTCCCAGGCTCTTCGTTTGTCCCACCAAGCTGCCGCCCTAACCACATCACAGAGCACCTAAGGGAATCTAAGTGACTACTGTGTGCCACTGGAGCCATGTAAGGCCTGGGGATGCGTGTAAGGTAACCTCAACCTATTCATTTAACTGGATCATCGTCAACCACGAACAGGACCCCATGAAGCTCCCATTTCCCAACCAATGTAAAAACTCTAGTAGCAAAGATTGGAGGAAATTCTCTATATAGTTTTTAAAGTTATACAAAATAATACTATATAAATTATGGAAAAAACATTAAAACACCTTTTCTATATTGTCAGTAGGTAATAGGATGCTGACTCTCACCTGCATATTTTTCTTTGACAGATTCATCCATAGACCAGAAACAATGATCATATGCAAACACCTGTTGAAAAATTAAAATAGCATAATGTGTATTAAGAACAGAGCTTTAACATACTTACAACATTATAACAATGTCATAACATTGGTAACATTGTTCATAATGGTGAAATAAAAACAATTTTCTGTCTCACAACGAAGATTATTAAATTATTTATAGTGTAGTCTTACAATGCACAATAAGCATCCTGTAGATGATATAAATCTTTGCTTCACGTGGAAAACTTCACATTGTTAAATGAAAAAAGAGGTTATAAAACACTATGCATAATATGATGGCTATTATGCGCGCGCACACACAGTTACATATACATGGAGCATGTTTCTGCATGAGAAGATTAGTGTTGCTATCTTCTTCGCGCTTCTATGTAGTTTGTATTTTTGCTTTTCTGAGGGAAAATAAAGATTTTTTTAAAAAATAAAATGTAAAGATGATTATTAGAGCAAGTTGAAAATGGCTATGAAAGAGCAGATTCTTTAAACAAATTATAACACATCTATGTGCAACATTCTATAGCTTCAAGATAGTAAAAGATTGATAAGAATGTTTATATATTAATGTAAAAGTTATGGAAGTCTGGATGATAATCCCATATTTGTACAAAAATCTATACAGCTAAAAAGGTAGGAAGAATATACATTGGAAATTCTGATAGTGGTTAATGTTAGTTGGTGGGACATCACAGGTGATTTGTTTAGATCTCTTACAGTTACTACTTTCTAAGACAGGCAATTTTTTTAAAATCTTTTAAAACTGTTTTTCATTTTTTAGATTTCATGTTTTATAGTTTAGTCTCTTTAAGGATTTTAAGTGTAATTATTTTTTTTAATTCACTTCCTCTTGCATTTCTAACCTTCCCACTCCTGGTGTTTGTTGCCTTGCTTCCTGATGACAGGTTTCCTCTTGTGTCCTTATATCTTGGTTTACAAGTGCACTGGCAACTTGTGTTTTATGGATTACGGAGTGCTTATTTTTTCCCCTCCCTCTGGCCACCTTTATATGCCTAGCCATGATGCCAATCCCAACTACCGAAGCCCAGATTTTGGTCTCCCCAAAGCCCAATGACGTCTTTACACCCTCCTATTTACACAGACATTAGCGCAGTGTTGGTGGCCAAAACCCATTTTTTAAGCCTTCACTCATGGTGGAGCTGTACCCAAATCAGCTTTCACATGGCGAGCTTCTCCAGCCCTCAGTCGTATACCAGCACCCTTTGTACGCGGCAAGAGTTAAACTTCTACCACCTCCAAGAACTTGTGTCTGATCCCAAGGACCAAAAAATATGCTGCTTCAGCCCCAGCCTGCTGCTGGTCTCCAAAGTTACATATGTTGTTTTTTAATATGATGTGATTTGAATATTTTATAATATTTTAGCTGTCCCTACTATGAGTTTGGAGTTTGCAGGAGAATGTTTCTGTGTGAACTCACAGGTTATCTGGACCAGAGGTCTGTCTAAAAGTTAACTCTTTTAACAAAGGGAGCTAGATTAGGATGGTAAATTAAATATACCATATATCCTCCACCCAACCTGAAATTAACTAATAATGATTGGGGTAGGGGGAGGCCTAAAAGGGAAAAGAAGGGAGAAAGAGGAGCAAGTTTTTCAAAGCAAAATCGCTTGCTGGACTGGAAATTGAGAATCCCTGAAAAAAGTTGCAATGAGACTGATGGGGAATGAGGTGGAGTGGGAGCCAGCAAGACCACAGGACAAAACCCTGCAGAAGGAGATGGCTGTACAGAGCAGCCCAGGGAGTGGGCGCACCCGGACAACAGCTGAATGAGCAAGAGGGGGCCCTGGGGCAACCAACAGGATGACTGCTTAAAAACACTTCCAGAAAGGATTAAGCAGTACAAAATGGCAGTTACAAAATAGTCAAGGGATGTAAAGTTCAGCATGGGAATATAGCCAATAATATTGTAATAACAATGTATGGAGTCAGGCAGGTACTAGATTTATCAGGGAGGGGGAAATCACTTCATCAGTTATATAATGTCTAACCACTATGCTATATACCTGAAATATGGAATGTTGACTGTAACTGACAAAAAATTTTATATGCCTGGTATCTAGAAACAAATTAATTGATTAAAAGTATTAATAAAAAATAAAAACACCTTCAAAGCAGGGAAGGATCAGACCACCCATAATTCGTGCAAAATAGCAGGCAGAGGAGGCGCGTGTTCCCCGGGACGGGGCAGTGACGCGGCAGATGGGCCAGGAAGGCAGGCAGGAGCCCCATGGCTGACGACACCCAAGGGGCAGGGCCCTGGAGTCCAGAAGCTACCACCCAGCTGCAGTGCCATATGGTACCTTACTAATTTGCAACATTTTTCCAAAGCTAAACATGTATCTATCATTAATTGTGGTGGTTCACTATGTTAACAACTCCCCAGCAGGGAGAGGAAGAAAAGAAGAAGGCAGGCGGAAGGTGGTCCCAAAGGACAGTGTATCAAAATTTTGGGTAGGGGCAGCTTCTCACACTGCATTCATCGGCCAGGGTGAGAATCATTTCAGCACGGTAAGACGGAATAAAATGTGAAGCTCAAATTAAATTTCTTCTGTTCTAGTTTTCAACTCTCACCTCTGATCGTTTTATCTAATTCTGTTCTTAATAAGGTTAAGCAGGAACCATTCTGACTCTTCTCTTGGCACATGATCTCCTCCCTTCCACGGGCCCATTGCCACACGTGCGCACTTATCAAAGATTGGGCTCTGAATGGACTCCTCTCTTCATTATTATGACTTGGTTTCTTTTCTTTCTCTAATGTAGAGATTCCTTAAACAACTGAATTTCTTATTCTCAATTCCAGCAGAGAAGCTATCACTAAAGTAACTATAACAATGTATCAATCGCTAATAGCTCCATGCTAGGTCACTGAGGTACAAAGGACATTGTGGTACAAGGAGGTAAGAACCTGGTGGCTGGCGGGGGCGGAGACCTGGGCGTTGAGCCCAGCCCTTGAGCCAGCAGTCTGCTCACCACTAGGTTCTCCACTACCGGTCTGAATTAGCTTTATTCTCCCAATTTTTCTGAAAGCCCCACAGCCTGGTACAAAGTTGGAAACCAATGAACTCTTAGTTCTTACTAACAACACTGAATGGTCCTCTTTAAGTTCTGGCAATTTTATAAATTATTATAGGGATCTTCCAGCCATGGATTTCCTAAAGCAGCCAAGCCCTTTTCTTTCTAAATAAACACTTTTCCCTAAAAATTAAAAAAATAAAACTTTTTTCCAAGTAACAGAGATAAAACACATTCATTATAATAAAGTCAAATAACGCAGAAGCATAAAGTAAAAAATAAAGGCCTTCCATTCACCAAGCACGCCACTCCCTAGAAGTAAACACTGGCAATAATGTGGTGTTGGTCCTTCCATAGTTTTTATGTCGATACGCTTTCTCTAAACATTAATATGCAGTTGAATTAAATAAAACATGAATAGTTTAAAAATAGTCATGCACAGTTTCCTCACATTTTTATTGGAGTCTCCAGCCCCTGCTCCACCAAAAAATAAGAAAACAAAAATAATCCAACACCTTAACAGAAAAGAAAATGAGATAAAACTAATAGAGTTAGTTTTACATATATAAAGAAATGAGGGCCACACTGAACTATTTTTTAAAACATTCAGAGTCCCAAGCAGCCATGTCTATATGTATTTTAGCAACAACAATAGAGAATGGAATTACAGTTCAACTATAGACTCTAAAACAAAAACAAACTCTAAGAATGCAGATAAAAATCTGAATTTCCTGGAAAGTTCCAAGTAACTTCAGAGAATAGGCAATTCAAAAAATATAGTCCTGGTGCCCACTCTGGCATACCTACAGATTCCCTGAGCTACAAGAACTGGCGCAGCCCACTGACGTTTCTTTGGAATCTGAGCTCAAATCTAAGATGAAAGTGTGTCCATGTGAGGAAGCCGTGGGCCACAGCAGGTTTCTGTTGGCTTGAGTCTGTGTCCCCAGCCGTCTTGGAAGGATGAGTCTGCCTAGCACAGTTCTGACCACAGCTTGGAACGACCAGTTTTGAGCCAATCCATGGTGAACAGCAAAGCACAAAAGGAATCTGTGTTGTAGCTGCCTGGAGACTGGCCATAACTGGTCAAAGTACAAATACAGTTTTTCCATAACCCTCCAGTCCCTCCTATGTCAATAAGTGGCTTCGGATTTATGAACAGGCTGAGAGCTCGCCTTACTTTTACAAAAGGGACAGAGAGAAAGAAAATTACCAGAACTTCAAAAATATGTACCTACGACGTTTACAAGCATCCCATAATACACCAAATCTCTTACCTTTGGCTGGCTTCTGAGTTTCCCAAAGAAGTGTCATCGTTGACATGAAAAAAAAGGGAGAAGATTCAAAAAAAATTTTTTTTAGTTTAGACTCTTTAGTTTAGACTCTTTTTGAAAGATAAAAATGATAATAAACATCATGTAAATATTTATTAAGAGTATAAAATATTAACTTTGAAATCAAACAGCAATTTAAAATAAGGAATCAATTATGATCTATTAACTAGTAGGGTAGAATGCTAACCTGTATCTCTCTGGTATAAGAAGGATTACCTGAGCACTGGATAATTTTTAAAGTACTAACAGTTCCACCTTACACGCTGTTTTTACCCTTGTGTATTTAAAAATTCTCTACTTTTTATCATCTGATTTCACTTCCAATTAGTTTTCTCTGTTTTAATACAGCTTACTCTGTATCTGTACAGAGCCTTCTACACAAAATGAACTCTGTTCTGGCCAAGAAAAAAAAGGTTACATTAAAGGAACAACTGATTTTAATTTTTTTGCCAGTGAATTTACTGAATTACTCACTTATTCCTCATTTTCTATGCTTTTCCAGGTGCTTCTAAACTCCCTCCCTCTGAAACTGCTACTCCCATTTCCTCAGGGCACAGGAATATATCTCAATCCAATATAATTTTGAGATAGTTTCAAACTTAGAGAAAAGTTATATGGAAAGCACAAAGAACTCCCTTCACCCAAATTCACCAACTGTTAACACTGCCACAGCTACTACATCATTCTCCCTCTCCCCCCTCCCCTCCTCTATGTACAGATAGCAATTACATATTCACATATACACACATATACCATTTTTCCTTAACCATCTGAGAGTAAGTTGTAGGCATACCCCTTCAGTACATAATTCCTAAAAAGAATGACACTTACAAAAGTACATCAAAATCAGAAAACTTTAAAATAAATTAAAGTACTTTTGAAACTAGAATGAAACAGGAACAATGACTGAAGCTTTAAGAATAGTTGTATCTCTCAGAGGATCAGAGGGCCAACTCAAACCTAAAACTTGAAAGAAAACCATACATGGAAATGCTTCCTTCCAACTGTCCGTACATTTTCTTGTCTCTGTCTCAAAGAAGATTTTCTCCTAAAATAAATTTAATGTTATTTGTATCAAAAGATTTCAGGTAAGAACACTAAACATGAACGAATGTCTCGCAAATGATGTCTCACACTTGCCAATTACATTCTGGGGTAATACCTAATGAGGCTTACATAAAAAATAAATTCTGTAGAATAAGAGATATGAAAAAATTTCCCTGGGAAAAGACTTGTAAAATACTGGTAGAGGTTACTGACACATGCTTTCATCTTTTTATAGGTCTTTACAAGCAAAACAGATTCTCATCAATTGCAGACAGCTTAAGTTATAACCTAGTTGGAGGTCAGAACAGAGACAGCATACATGGAATGCCCACGTTGGACCAGGCACACCGCATGCTACTTCACTTAATTTTCACAAAACCTTTGCAAGATGCTCTTATTATTCCAGTTTTACAGATGAGAAACTTAAGGCTCAGAAAAGTTAAATGACCAGTCCAAGATACCATAATAAGCAGAGATGAATCTGGGGTGCAAAACTAGATCTCCAGACCCCCAAGTCTATGTTGTCTTCCTCTTCCACACTGGTCAAAACAGCCTCTAGATTTAAGAATCTATGAGTCATATATTAACAACAGCTCCTGCTATCACAAACATTTCCATGTATTACTTTCCTCCATTCTAATTATTACCTAATAAAATGTTACCACTTGGTGCTTATGCCAGTATGAGTTTACTTGTTCATTATATTAACAAAAACTACAAGTTGTCTTTTCTGAGAGAAAAATAAGATATTTGGTATGATATTTCAATTTTAAATAAAATATTTTTATACAAAAATCAGCTCTTCCTAGGTGACAACCAATAAACATAAAATTCAGTAATACATGACACATAGCAGGAGAGAGAATTAATGGGACTAACCTGAATTCAGAACATAATAATAAAAACAGAAACAAACCAGTAAATTAATCACAGGGCTAAGTTTCCAGCCAGGGACTCTGGTGCTACAGCAGTAAAGCTCAAATAACCTACAGAGTCACTGGAAACCCAAAGATGTAATTACAGCTCTGTACAAAAATAAATAAGTAAATTAATTAATTAAACAAAGCCTTTCAAAATGTAGTTGCCGTCCAATCCAGCAATGCCTTGTTTATCCCAAAATTCCTTAATAAGAAACCTCAGCTATCCAGATCACAGTGGAGATTTAGGAAGCAAAGAAAACTATCCCAGCCAATCAAAAGAGATGCCACAAGGTAAAAGCATGAAAGTTTTAGCTTCTTAGCTGCGCTGAATTATTTTATATCACGGCTGTGGCTTAAGTTGATTTTGAAATACCTTCAGCCCTGGCCGGGTAGCTCAGTTGGTTAGAGTGTCGCTCCAATATGCCAAGGCTGTGGATTTGATCTCTGGTCAGGGCACATTCGAGAATCAACCAATGAATGCACAAATAAGTGGAACAACAAATCTCTCTTTCTTTCTCTTCCTTCCTCTCTCTCTAAACTCAATAAATTTAAAAAAACAATTTTTTTCCCCAAAAAGAGCCCCAGCTGGTGTGGCTCAGCTGGTTGGCCATCATCCTGCGAACTGAAGGATTGCAGGTTCAACTCCCATTCAGGGCACATGCCTAGGCTGTGAGTTTTGTCCCCAACCGGGGCGTGTAGGAAAGGCAGCCAATTGATGTTTCTCTCTCATACCGATGCTTCTCTCCCTCTTTTTATGCCTCCCTTCCCCTCTCTCTAAAATCAATAAGTTTGTCCTTGGGTGAGGATTTAAAAGGAAAAAAAGGAAATACTTCCAGATTTACAAAAGTTCCAAAAATAGTGCAAAGAATTCCTGTGTACCCTTCATCCAGCTTCCCCAAATGTTGACACCTCATATAATCACAGTTATAATGATCAAAACCAGGAAATTAACCATCACAAGGTTTATTAAACAATATAGATTCAACCTTATACAATTTTTTTTTTTTGGTTAACTTCCCCCCTGATGTCCTCTTTCTGGTCCAGTGTCACACATCGTGTGCAACTGTCATGTCTCCTCCAATCTTGGACAGTTTGACTCTCACAACCCTGACACTTGAGAAGTACTGGTCAGTTATTTTGTAGAGTGTCCCTTAATCTGGGTCTGTCTAATGCTTCCTCATAACTAAATTCAGGTTATGTACTTTAACAAGCACAACAAGAAGTACCGTTGTGCCCTGCTCAGTGCATCATACTGGAAGGCACGTGATAATGTCCATGTCTCACTACTGATGATGGTAAGTCTGATCACTCAGTTATGGTTGTATCTACTAGGTTCTCCATTGTAACATTACTAGTTTTCCCTTTGTACATTTTTCTTGAGGGGAAGATTTTGAAACTAGATAAATACAATTTCTCATCATACTTTAACCCACAAATTTTAGCATCCATTGATGAGTCCTGCCTGCAAAAAATTGCTGTTTCCCAAATGGTGACTGTCTAGTTACTAAAGATGTTAACAGCCCAAGTGGACCAATATGGATGGATGTGCTTTTTAGGAAGAGGTCAGCTTGGGAAACAAAAAATGATTTTGTTGCATATTTTGGATAGAACTATTATCTATGAATAAGCTACTCACCTCCTTCTTTTCACTGACCAGGCTTTTGTTCGATTCTCACTTAAATAATAAATTACACCAGGACATTAAGTCAAATTATATTCCTAACATTTAGAGTGCCACCATGTGAAGACAGTGATGATTTTATATATGTTAATAATTTTTGTTAATTTTTATTAATACCCTTGACACTTACAGAAGGAAAACTGATATTGGATTCAAAAATAAACCACAAAGTATCATGTATGTGTAAAGCACAAAGCAACGTCAGTAGAATGACGAGTTATAAATCAATTCCTACTGTCAACTACCAAAAATCAAACATTATATCCAAATATCAAAACTTCTGTTAATTTTAAAGATTTTAGTTTCTGAAACCTTCACAATTAGAGTATTTGGAACCTCTGTTTTAACAAGATCCTACTCCACCCCGCTCTATAACAGATGTATAGATCACAAAGAGCTCATTCTAATAGAGCCAAGCTACGTAATGATATTGTTGCTTTTTTGGACTTAGCTGGTAGTACCAGCAACCGAACAACAATTTGTGTGATGATCATTATTTTCTCTTTGTCACCCCTCCCCCAATGTGTTTTTCACATAAGAAATAAAGCTGATCTGACTGAATTTAGACACTGACTAGACTCACAAAGAAAGCTTATCAATCTTTGCTTATCTAGAGAACATTAAGAAGTACAAATATCACTAAAATATCCCATTCATTGTTTCCTTGACATATGGAATACTCCATTCAATTTTGAAGAATTAATTTTAAAAGTATCATTGATAGAGTGGAGTATTTTGGAGAACAGCATTCAGGATGTAGAGGGGTTTGAAAATGTTACCACTGAAAGAAGAAATCAAAGAGCTGGACTTATGTAGCCTGGACCAAAAAGATTAAAGGAAGACATGATGCCCCTCTTCAGAGGTGAGGAGACTCACACCCTGGGGTGGGCTCAGGGGGAGAGCAGACTTGTTTTAGGTCACTTCAGAAAGTAGACCTCAGTAGGACCTGCTGGAAAAAGTTAAAAGAAGAGGGATATCTCTTTAATTAAAAAATGATTAGCACTGTGTTAAAAACAGCTCCCATCCGTGGAATTATCTAAAGAAAGAATAGAAAAGCACCTAAAGAGGATGTAGAATGAATGAGAAATCACACTGGATTGCTTGTATAACTTTTTATTTTACAACAAAAAAACGACTAAGCATTTAACAAGTTATATTTCAACATCTCTATCAGTGACACTTGCAGACCACTGATACATCAGAGGTAACCCAAGCTACAGTTTGAGCATCACACTCCACCTTGCACCCGTAAGGAGATTCCTCCTCACCAGCAAGCTAATTAACTTCCTGTATTCCCAGACCTATATTCAGATAAAGCCACTCCCACTAACAACTATTTATTTAGGCCCAACCCACGTGAGACAAACTCAGGTCAAATTCATTCTCCCTCAATCATCCTCCCACAAGAGCCCTAACCAAAAGTGAGTTTTTCTTCTCCAATTCCTGTAAGTCAAAACGATCTCTACTGCTCAGGTATTACCTATCACTTTGTCACATGATGTAAACTTTTTAATATATGGGTCATCTGCTCACCTAGACTATAAGTTTCTAAAGGACAGCGTATGTCCTTCTGCAAGGCTTTTGCCTGTTCAGCAAATCTTTTTTCAGCTCTCTGGGTGGCCTGGCCCCTGCCTCTGTCTCAACTGCACCGTGCATCCTCTTGCACTACCTTCCCTCCTAACTGGCCCAGTGTACCCAGCTGTCCAGTTTCAGGGGTTAAATGCACGATTTTCTTTCTGCCTTGAAATCTCACAGCTAACTCCTATTTATTTGTCATTTCACAGGTTAATTATTATTTCCCTACTTGTATCTTTCTCCTTTTTTTTTCCGGTGCTTAATAAACATTTGTTGAATGAATAAGTGGTTAAGCCTGTTAATCCTTTTGTTACACAGGTCCCAACACAAGGGTGAGTTTGACCTTTAGGTCCTACCTGTGTCTTTATTAAACATCCAATATAAATTAGGTCCCTTATGTTAGTCTCCATCACAGTGTTCCTGGCAGAATAAAAACATTTCCGCCTGGCTGGTATGGCTCAGTTGCTTTGGCATCATCCACAAACTGAAAGGTCACCAGTTTAATTTCTGGTCAAGGCACATGCAAGAGGCAACCAACTGATGTTTCTCTCTCACATCGAAGTTTCTCTCCCTCTCCTTCTCCCTCCCTTCTCCTCTCTCTAGAATCAATTTTTAAAATTGTTTTTAAGAATAAAAACATTTCTACCACCTTCTCTGCTTTCTAAAATCATCCCCAAAACAATAAAGTAAATAACAAACAAAAACAAATTCCACCTTCAAAGAAACTAGGAGATAATTATAAATGAAACACATGACACGAAGACAGAAAATGAATGCACAGAATGCAAGAAAAGATCAGAAATGAATGGTGGTCAGTACACCAGAAGGGAAGGGAAAGGGGGCCTTAAAATATGGAAGGACATTTGGATCACTTCCTCTTGCAGATAGTCCTTGGAGAGACATTTTCAAAGCAAGAGAAAAGACAGTTTGACAATTCTCTTCTATCAGAAACTTCCACCCACACAAACTACGACTGGTTGAGAATACAGGGACATCCAAAGAACATGGCCATTGAAGCACAATGGCACATTTTACAATCACAAAACTTGGGAAATATGAAAACCCTGGTTTATAAATTCCATAATTTCAAATTACCATATATTGGGATAGCATAATTCAAAGAATATATTCACTATTAACTCAATCTATCATCTTCAAATCACCTGTCTTTTCACATTTGTCAAACACATGAGTAAGTTTTAATTCATTGTCTACTTTCATTTATAAGAAAAGTTTAAGTCTGGTCAAAGAATTAAATCAATATTAATGCGTTTGTGGGGGTTTTTATAAAACATATTTTATACCTTATGTTACCAGAGTAATATACATTCATTTCAAAATTTACATGTTAAAATAACTTTAAGGTATATACGGAGAATAGGATAGATTACTGAGACACTCTTAGGCTCCAAGTAAAAAAAGCTCTTATAATTTTTACTTTTCTCCATACTTACGGTTATCTGAAGTTTCAAATTTTATAAATCTATGTTTCTCCAGTTTTCTTGATTGTATTAATGAGATTGGATTTCTCATTGATTGAATTAGATTTATCTGGAACAGGATTTTACTGAATATGAAGTTAACTAACTCTCCCATCCTGTCACCCTTTATAGATCCAGATTCGTACTTCGATGTACAAACCAGAGTCACACCCTCAAGGTCTGTAGGCTCAGTAGAACCCATGGCTGTATTTTGTTTGTCTGTTTAGTCCTCAAAGTATTGACCAAAAATAGAAAATCAGAAGATTTCACATTACAGTTCTCCTGAAAACTCAGACAGTCTGAAACACTAGGTCTAAATTCCCACATGGCGACACTGCTATCTTCCACATGGACCTGCCAGGAAGGCGGCTGAGTTTTAAATTCCTGCTATTAAGAAAGAAAGTAGAACAGGGTTTCCTTCATACTCAAGAAATTAGAGACTCACAAATTCATACCAATAAAGAGACTGTTTCCAAATCCAACCCCAAGGCTCTAACATGGAGTGCCACCACAATCGTATCGGGGCTACACTACAAGCGTCTGCCCACCCAATTAAATAATACAACCCCCTTTAATACCCCAACACATAATCTTGGCTATCAAACCCTAAACCAGGAATCCCAAACTCAAATGTCATTTTCAGGAATGATGTCATTAGAATTAGTAGCTATGAAATAAAATTAAAGCTAAAGCCCTTGTCTTTACAATAAGCTTCCCAACTTAAGTCTGAATTCTAGATGTATGAATTTCTTTACCATATGCTTGGTGCACATATATCATTATATTCATGTATACTCAATAAAAATTAGGTATCATTATTGTCATTTTGATCCACGATGCAATGTTAACTTGGGGTTTAAGTCAACTAGCAGGTTGACAAAAACTTGAAATTTCTAGATCATTACTGTAATCAGTCTCCAAATCCACTGCCTAGCAAAGGTTTCCTTAGCTTCCTTACGTGGAAACTCAATTTTCAAACATTCTGCAACTAAATACTTCGCTACTTACGAGGGCATAAACTTCTTAGTTAACTAACTGAAGATTGCTGTGTTTACCCCTTTCCTGGGACACGGTTTTCATCTTTGAAATGTCCCTCGAACTCATTAACTCTTTCATTCAGCAGTATTTACTGAGTATCTACTATTAACCAGATGCTAATCCCAGAACTGAAGAAACTAGCCCTATAAGATTTTAAACTTTATTACAGTAGAATAAATGAATGCATAAATATGCAATATAATAGTGCTATGGAAAAAAATGAAACAGGGAAGGGGGGTAAGGAGAGGAGCTGGGGTTGACAGTTTAAACAGCGTGGTCAGAAGCAGCTTCACAGAAGGGCGTGTGCACAGAGTCCTGCGGGAAGTGACGGAGCGAGCCACGTGGCGAGGCAGTGGACACGGTGATGTCTGTTTCATCCCCTCTAGGCCTATCCACCACCGCAGAGCTTCCTAACTGTGCTCTCTCTGCCTCCAGTCTCTTCCCTACGGCTCTTCACTCACCCAGGAGGAATCTAAACCACCTATCTGATCAGGTCATAACTCTGCCTAAAATCCTTCAACAGCGACTTTCAACCTTTTTCATCTCATGGCACATAAAAGCTAATTACTGAAATTCTGAGGCAAACCAAAAATGTATTTTTTGCTGACCTGACAAAAAATAGGCATAATTTTGATTCATTCACACCAGGCAGGTATTGTTGTATGGGTTACTGTCATTTTTCTTTGACATTCTAAGGGAAAAGAGGTCAGTGCCCCTTACTAAATAGTCAGGTATTGCATGTTTTAAAATTTCTTGCGGCACACTGGTTGAAAATTGCTGTCCTACAAGATAAAATCCAAGCTCCTTAAGCAAGAAAGTTTTTCTACAATATCACATTTGCCCACCTCTCCAGAGATGGAGATGGGAAATCTGAGAGCTGCAGCGGTTGAAATTTGCTGGTTTGAAGGAAGGAAGAAATCCAGAGAAAGAACTCAGGAATCTACATGGGGTCCCCTCCTGCCTTTGACTGAATACCAAATGGCACATGCAGAAGGTGAGACCCCAGAGGCCAGAAATACCGTCTGGGAAAGAATTCCTCCTAGACAAGAAGGTGTACAATGAACAATTTCCAGAGCTTACACTGGGACAAGGGTTACAACCAGCCACACTGGAAAGGTCTTCTTGAACACTAGGGAGCATTTGGTATAGAGCCCAGAAAAGCCACAAGTTAGGAGTAGGGCTAAACTCTCCCCAGTAGAGAGGCTATTCTGGCCCAAACCCAACGAAGTTTAAAAACAAGCCAAGATCCAGCAACACCCAAGTAAATAGCCCATGAGGACTTTCCAGTGTTTCACTTCCAATGAAAGGTAGGGTAATAGCTCATTCAATTTGGACAATTCTAACTTGGAATCATGTACATGTACATAGAATTATAACAACTGAGCACTAAGCATTACATTAAGTACTTTACATTTATTCCATCTAACTGGTTACCCTATGAGTGCCTATATGAGGATACGTATAGTATCCTCATTTTAGACCTGGGTTAATGAGCCCTCAAAAATTAATACAGCCCTAGCCAGTGTGGCTCAGTTGGCTAGAGTGTTGTCCCATAACGAAAAGATTGTGGGTTCGTTCTCTGGTCCAGGTGTGTACAATTCCCAGTCTGGGCACACCTGGGAGGCAACTAATAGATGTTCCTCTAACCACTTTTCAGCTCCTTCACAGTTTTTGTGAAGACACTCATTTTTATTCCCTTGGATACCTAAGAGTAAAGCTGCAGGGTCATATGGTCAGCATATATTTACTTTCACATTTAATATTGCTTTATGGTCCATATTTATAAAACTGCCTATTTAAAAGTCAGGTCAATCTTCTCTGGATCAAGGTCAGTATGTATAAATTTATTTTAGTAATTACTAATATCCACACTGGATGACTCAGCACACATTATGCCAGCATACATTATTGTGTTAAGTCTAACTATTAAAGCATCTACAATCAGTTGGTACCATGGATTTAACAGCTGAAGTCCCAAAAAGCTTTCAGTGCAGTTGATAAAACAATAAATCATTAGATAGTAAAGATCTTGCCTTCATGACATGTTACTATAGGGAAGAGTACTTTATACTAGCAGTTAGAAACCTTTCGTTGAGTTTTTGGTCTGCTTTGCATTAGCTTTGTCATCCTAGAAGCCAATGAACCTCATCAGGCCTCTCTGCTACTTCAGTAATCGGGCGGCGCGTACCCCCTGCATACTCTATGTCACACTGCTGTGCAATCTCATAAGGGAAGTGGAGGCAGGGGACAGAGCTTGGGAGCTAGGCTTAGGTTCAAATCTAGATTCAATGCATGTTCATTCTCTTACCAGGTCCAAGAACTATTGCAAAAGCATTCATGTACGCTTTTCTTTAATCCTCACAACAATCCTAAAGGACAGATCCTATTATCGTCCTCATTTTACAAGTGAGGAAACGAAGGCTCAAAAAGATTGAGTAGTATGCTCAAGGTCGACAATTAAATATAGATTGGATATTCAAACCAAGGCGGAAGCAATACTCCGTTGAAGGGACAAAATCAAACACATGTAGGTCTGGTGAGATCACCAACACTGCATTTTCTTTCAGGGACCCAGTTGCTAAAGTCAAGTGTGTGTAGTACCTCTTCCTTCCCTGAATTAGTGTTCATGTTTTTGTTTTGGTCTTTCTTCCTTCCTTCACAAAATCTGGTTTCCTGAATAGGCAAACAGACATCGAGGAAATGTGTTTCAGTCCCCGAGTAGACTAGGTGGTATGTGGGGAAGGGAGATACAGGTGCCTAGGTAATAAAGACTTGTCAAGCCTACCTAACAAACCAGAAAAATATATCAATTTTTGTGCAACATAGAGGAGGGAGGGGCTATGGGGGACAGGAACAGGGGACATGGGAAATATCTTAGAGAAGACAACAAAACCACCTATATTCTTTGATTATTTCATATCCCAAGATATAACCAACCAACTCTTAAAGAAAGTGTGCCTTCAGACATTATGGTATTCTTCAACCAAGTTAAAATGTTTTGAAGAATGCAGCAATCTTTGAATGCATTAGCTTAAAGACAAAGGAAAAACAGCAATGGAAGCTTTCGAATGCAAATTTAGGCATTCAGAAGTAAAAAGCAAATGAGGATATGAATTCTTAAAATTAAAACTCAATTTGCACATAACACGCAAGTAACCAGTACTGTATATACCAGTACAGCAGGTTTGTTTTGTGCACTCACCTACACACATGAGTATTATCTAAAGGTAATCTGATGAAATACCTAAATATTAATCAGTATTCCCATTTCCCAGCAGTGTTGAAAGGAGACTTGCCAAAAAAACTTGCTCATATAACTGCTGAAATTATTTTGTAAGCATTCACCAAGTCTGTAGTTTTCATCTTAATTAACGATAGAAGCTACGTTTTGTTATTGTGTCAAATACCTAGTACAATTGAGTTCTCATCCTCACACCAACCCTATGGTAGGTCTTATACTCTCTTTTATAGAATAAGAAGGACAGAATAGCACAGAGAGGTCAAAATACTTTGTTCAGTGGCAAAGTTGGGATTCAAACACAAGATCTCATTCTAAAACTACGCTCTTTCCACCTTAATATTCTGCTTCTCTTTCTCTATGGCAAACGATGAAGAAGAACAAGTTAAACACAACTTGGTTTATTTCAGGAAACCTCAGAAAGGATGCTTGTTTAAAATGGCCTGATCTGGGTTTTTTTCTTTGTTGTGTGTTCTTTCCCTTGTCTTCATATAAAGTAGGTAGCATGAGAAAGTGGGCTATAAACTAGGAAAAACCAGGTGGACAAGTGTACACAGTGGCACATAGCTGAAGCTGTAGGAGCTTCATCTTCAGGTGCCTAGTTGAAATCTTGTTTGGGGGAAGGTTGCCCCTTCTCCAGCTCTACGGTAACTACCCCCAAAAGACTTGGTCTTAAACCGAGAGGGCTAAGAAGAGAATATTTTATTCCTCGTTCTTCCTGTTTCCATGTGGGGATACTCTTAGGTGACACTACTGATGTCTCTAAGCCCCTTTGCTCTGCGCCCCAAGGAGAGGAAGGAGGAGTTGTCAACTGGCAGTGGCGTTAAAGAGAAGGAGCTGGGCGCACGAGCTCCGCTCCTCCACACCAGGTGGAGGTTTGAACTTATCCAGCTTGCTTGGGTAAAAAGGTACATGAGGGGTGCAGTATCAGGAAACCCACTTGGCCAATGGCCCGAAAGCCCCTACAGCTCTGTCAGTAACTGAGGTGAAAGGGGATGCAGGAGATAACAGTGGTAGAGAGACTGGGCTCTGGAATCAAACGGCTGATTTTGAATCCTGGCTCCATCACTTACTATGCGACCTTGGGCAGCTGACCTCTCCATGCTCCAGAGTCTGTATCTGCAAAATGTAGACAATAGGCGAAGCCATTTCCTAGGACTGCTATGAAGATCAGAACAGTGCCTGGCACGTAAAAAGCAGCACGTGTTAGTGTTTTAATTTTTGATTTGTATATTTCCTCTACCTTACTGATCCCATGACTACCAGTTCAGAATTGGGGTGGGGAATAAAGAGGTGTTGTGTATGGGCTTCCTAAAACCTCGACAGAAAGTTCTTTCAAAAGCAAGACGAGATGAATGCCTTTGGCTATGGTGACTGGACGAAGCAAATGCCTTATTTTACTCTATGGTCAACTAGTTTGGAGAAAACTCCAGAGTAAGAGCTGATACACAGGAGACAAGGAACTAGGTGCCTGGTTTAAAATCTCCCCACTCATCTTCCACCAACTGGAAATTCATTTCCCATAGTATGGTTTTTTCCCAGGGCAGAGGGCTGCCTGGAACCCCTGGCCCAATGGTTCATTATGCTTTGCTGTATTAATTGGATCTGTCATTCACTAATTATAAATGTTAAAGTTTGGTAGCTTTTCCTAATACCACCTGTGCCATCTTTCTTTTCCTTTCTCCCATCCCCCTTTTATGGCTGTCAAATGATTACCCTTTGAACTTCTTAAACCTGTTTCCTATCTGAAACACCCATTGGTCTTGGGACGTCACCAGAATAGTTACATTGTGCTTACTGGATAGGATGAGTGAATTTACAGCAATTAAGGATGAAAATAGAAGGTTCCCAGAATTCCTTGAATGTTTCCTCATAACATGTATTAACTGTTTGTTATAACGTTGTATCAACTGCTTAAGGCGTTCCTGCAGCCGGCTGCCTCCACACCAGCCCCTTCATCCTGGTATCTAAGCACCTAAATTTAGCCAAGTGCCTGCCAAATTGTAGGCATTCAATGAATGTTTATTGAAATGAGAGACTAGGAGTTAGGTTAACCGTGGCTATGTCCTGTCTAAAGTAAAATTTTCCCTTATAAGCCTCTCCTCAAATCTCTGGACACCACTTTTTCTATGTATATCTTTGTCAACATCTTGTCCTTCCCATATTGTTACACATTAGACTCTAAACTACCAGTTCCCTTATGAAACCAAGATCTAAAAACTAAAAAGAGCTAGAAAATGTAAATTGTTCTTCACTGAATTCCAGCTAACGGTTACACAGGAGCAGGTCTAGAGAGCGACCACGCGACAGAAGGCTCTGGGGCAGAGATCTTCAGAGGCAATTAACAGGATGGTATAGCTAAGAATTTGAGTTTAAGAATATACTAAAGACAAAAGAAAAAATAAACAAAACAGCAGGAAAGGAAAAAGCTATTCAAGTGAGTTATCGTCCACATACAAAGCAAACAAAAATGGGGCAACTGATGTAACTTATGAGACTTTACTTCAACTTTTTACTATTACACACTCCATCAAACAGCCAATGGGTTGTGATAATGAACCCAGAGAAGGACAAACAATCCTAAATCCTACTGGTTTAACACTGAGATAGAGAAATGAATGGATGGATGGATGGATGGACCGACGGACAGATGGATGGATGGGCAAGCAGGCGGAGGGGTAGGCGTACAGATGGATACAACACACATACAGATATATAAGATAATGTCGCTTAGGAAAAAAGCAATTGGGTTGTGAAAGGGAACAGGAAAAGGGGAAGGTAGGGTCTCATCTTGGTTAAAAAAAAAGGAGTGAAGGAGGAATGTTTAAAATTGATTCAGTAAGAAAAACAGGTTTCAATATGTTATGTAAAAACATCACATCAATGGTCAACAGAAGAAACAGGAATAATATAAAAAACAGTAGGAAAAGAGGTAAAAAGCTTGTACATACAAGCTAAAATCTTCAGGGAGTCGATAAATATATGTCTAAATCAAGGTGTGTACACATTATGCAGAGTAATTGTAAAATTGTAAAATTTTATTGCTCATGTACCCACAAAAACTTTGTAAGTCCTCGTACATTTTTAAGTTGTCATATAAATTTTTTAAAAGTGAGTTTAAATAACTTAAAAGCATATAATTTCTGAAATATTGTGTTTTAAAATAAACTTTTTTTAATATACTCTCAGTATCCAAGTACCATAAATGTTTGTAAATCTGGGTAATGATAATTTATTACTGATACTATCAACTATATTTTAAATTCAAAAAACTCTTCGTTTATACTCAATAATTTTATATCTTCATCACTTTCCCCCCATGAACTCATATTTCCATTCTACTTTCCAAAAAGTATTTTATCCTAATATAAATAAAGAGCTTTGTTAACCACCCCCATCATTCTTTTATGTAAAAATATCCATATAAATTAAAATTTTTAATTTCTCTGGTTACTTTTCTTCTGCAATGAGCTATCAATACAATTAGTAATACATGATTGATCAGAATGAAATATATTTCAAATTAAAAAGATTTATTTTACAGAAAGACAGTGAGAGAGAAAAACATCGATTTATTACTCTACCTATTTATGCATTCATTGCTTGATTCTTCTGTGTGCCCTGACCAGGGATTGAACCCGCAACCTTGGTGTACTGGTACAATGTTCTAACCAATTGAGCCACTCTGCCAGGGCTACTTGAAAGTTTGGTAGACATAAAAAGTAAAAACTGTATTGGAAAAGCATCTTTTGATGAAATGAATCCAAGGGGTGACTATGACATGACTAAAATGCAAGAGCATTGAGCACAAATTCTAGTCCTTTTTTTTTTTTTTAACATAAGTGAAGTACTGAAAACCTTGCTCAAATATAGGGGATGAAACTAGAAGGCGTGTCATAGCAACATTGCTCAAATCTTTGTATTCCTGCCATGGTACATGCCCCTCCCAAAAAACATATATTGATCTAACATCAAATATTATTTTTAATGACTTAGAAGTTAATGCGTCAGGTCTCCTGAAAGCAAAGAATTGAAAACTACCTGACTTACAAAAAGAATGTTACCCAAGTCACAGTGTACCCATTTGCTCAGTTTCTTGGATACATGCCAAAGGCTATATCATAACTTATCAAGTTAATAGTGGAATTTTGCCTAACCTCTAAAATTCAGAAAGGGTTGAGAAAACTCATATCTGCTTTATACCTTTGACAAAATACTACGTGACAAAATGATTTCACCTTATAATGTGCTTTAAATATATTTTTGCCCAAACATTGAAGCTGAATATTTAGCTGATTCAAGTTATGGGCAAGTTTGCCCTATAATCTAACCAGCATATGGCTTTATTATCAAATCTTTATCTTACATATCTTACTAAATCTTGATTATCTTATTATCAAAATAACCAGATAAATCAAACCTAGTTTCTGTAAAATAACTCGACCTCATTTTTAAATATAAACAGAAGTTTAACACTCATTTCAAAGAGAATTATTTTATGGAATACATTTTGTAAGAGATTACTAAAAAGTAATTAGAGATTTAATTTATGTACATCTAGTAATTTAAAATGGATAAAGGACAGGATAGAACAATGTGCTGTTTCTCATTAATCCATAATAATAAAAGTTAATGTGTAACTAAGCTACAACAAGGAGTATGATAAACACATTGTATTCCTTGGATTAACGTGTGTATGAACTCTGGTATACTGAGTTTTTAAAAATAATTAAATAAGAATGATGAAGAAGTCTCCCTGGCTGGGGTGGCCCAGTGGATTGAGCACTAGCCTGCAAACCAAAGGGTTGCTGGTTTGATTACCAGTCTAGTGCACATGCCTGGGTTGCAGGTCAAGTCCCCAGTAGGGGGCGCATAAGAGGCAACCACACAGTAATGTTTCTCTTCCTCTTCTTTCTCCCTCCCTCCCCTTCCCTTCTCTAAAAATGAATAAATTTAAAAAAAAAAAGAATAATAAAGAAGTCCACTAACTTTTTTAAACATTAAGATTATACTTTTCCTATGCATTTAATGAAGGACAAGTATAAATGAACTGTAAGCCACTCGGTAGTTGGCATAAAATGTTAATTATTTTATATCTTGAAATAAGATGAGAATTGTCATTGAAATACTTCATGGTATGATTTAATTAAAATAGGTTTTATTGAATAAGGTACACCAAAAACCTGAATGAAACGGCATAAAAATTTATCTGTGTATTTAGCCAATGCAACCCAGAAGAATAATTCCAGTTTTCCAGCTTAGAGACGAGTATTCAGAATAGAAAAAAGAAATTGCTTCTATTGTCCAGCCTGAAAATCTACAATTTGATAACAACAATGAAACTTAAACAGAATCTACTTACTAAGAAACCATAGTTTAAATCAGACCATTTGTCTGTCAACAAGAAAGTGAAACATAAAAATATGGAAATGAAAACTATGGAAGAGAATGCAGAGAACATATCTGAGTGACTATGGGGGTGAAAATTTTAACATGTAGTCTTGATTGACCTGAAAATCCTCATTGCTTTAGGGCCAGGGGTGTCCAACTTGCAGTCTTCAAGCTGCATGCAGCCCAACACAAAATCATAAATTTACTTAAAACATTATGAGATTTTTTGGTGATTACATGTCGTGATGTATTAATGTGTGACCCAAAACAACTCTTTTTTTTCCAGTGTGGTGCAGAGATGTCAAAAGGCTGGACAACCCTGTTAGACTATAAACAAAAACATAATACTTTTCAAAAAAGATTTTATTTATTTATTTTTAGAGAGAGAGGAAGGGAGGGAGAAAGAGGGGGAGAGAAACATCGATGTGCACGAGATATATCGATTAGTTGCCTCTCGCACACCCCCTACTGGGGACCTGGCCCGAAACCCCAGCAGGTGCCCTGACTGGGAATCGAATCAGCGACCTTTCAGTATGCAGGCCAGCGCTCACTCCACTGGGCCGCACCAGCCAGAGCACAGCAATTCCTCTGACCAGAAATATGACAGAGTTTGAGATAAAGAGGCATCTTTCCCAGGCCTGTGAAAGTGATGAAAAAGTGAGGATTGTGTGGGCGAGCACACAGGTAAAGGGTATCTGTGCGCCTTCCCTGTCATTCGCCCACAGGTTCCTAAGAAAAGTCTGTCAAATCAATGAGGACTCAGCCAATAAAAAGCTCTGTGTCCAGAAACCAACTGACTTAGCCCTCTGTAAATGCAGAATGTGGATTAGGTATGTTTCATAAACTCCCATTTGGCTCCAATCAAACATACTGTGAAGAACTACAGACCCTGGTTAGTTATCTGTCAGGCAATCAGGTAAATTCACATTTTTTGAGCCCTCTTGAATCTGTCTGAAAACTCACTACACCAGCAGAGGCCTCTTCCCCTGGGCCTTGGAGGTCAGGACCTACTGAGGCATTTGCTGTATTTCATATCAAAGATGAATCAATCCTGCTCCAGATCCTGAATGCACTGACCTAAAACTTTCCCTCCCATTTCTCTGAAGTTTTCTTAAACTGGCTGCTAACAAATAAGCCAGATTTTGAATGTTTGTTTTGATGTGACAAACTAAGTATCTTTTACAACTGTAAGCTTAGTCACCATACAATGTAACATTTGGAAACCTTTCCACTGGTGTTCCTATCTAGACAAGTGGCCACAGGGGTGCTTACTATAAACACTAACTCGTGATTAAAATAAAATCCTGCTCATAATGAACACTCTTCAGTAGGGGAGGGATACCTGTAACACAGGAACTGATCCAGCCAGGTACATATTGAAAACTGGCTGGTAAAAATTTCTACTCCGAAACACTGGACTTCCGTATCCTAGCTGCGGCTGCTATCTAACTTGAAAATATAAACGTGTAAATTTCCAAGCTGGAAAATTCTTTTTACTGTTCTTAATGCTCAGTGTTCAGGCCTCTTTTACCACCTCTTGCCGGTATCATTTTAACAGTCTCTGACCTGATTCTCCTATCTCCAGTCATGCTCCCGCCTAATCTATCCTCCACATTGTCATCAGTGTAATCTTGTATTGAGTTGTTTTGAGTCCAGTGGAGCCAGACAAGGCCTAGTTTTGACTCTGTGCAAGATACTTAATCTCTCCCTGACTGTTTCTCCATCTGTAAAATGCAAATAATAATAGGACTGTTGTGAGCATTAAATAACTGAACATGTGTAAAGTGTTTATAACTGTGACTACATAATTATGTCATTCACATGTGGAAGAACCTTCTAGGCCTTGCCCTCCTGCATATGTGGCTCCAGTCTGCCTTTCCACCTTCTACCCCCACCATCATGCTATTCTCTATAACTGAAACACCTTTATTTCTGAACCAGACAGAACAAAGTCCTAATCTTGTATTTTTCTGTGATCTCTTTTTCAACCTTCAAGAATTACAGTAGTTACAACTTTCATTCTTTCTCCCCAATTTTTTCTAACACCCATAGTACATCTCTGCGTTCATATTTGTCTAGATCCTCTTATCATACGCTCCTTATTTTAGACAAGATGCATTTGTCTTTATTTTAAAATACTTCAGCATAATCCCATGACATGTCATAACTTTCTCCTATGGAATTCTTTGTACAATGCATTCTTTATTCATATAATCTCACAATCCATACCAAATTATACAAAAAGAAAAAAAGAAAAATAGTGAAAAATGCAAGTGTTGGTTTTAATCAACATGTACCGATAATTAGTTAACACTTGATGTCCTAATCACAAATACACACTCCAGGGTTGATTAGGCAACATATAAAAGATGTAATCAAGAGTAAACATTCTAGCCCTGGTCAGTATGGCTCAGTTGGTTCGAGCATCATCCTGTAGCCTGAAGGGTCCCTAGGTTCGATTCCTGGTCAGAACACATACCCAGGTTCAATCCCTGGTCAGGGTGCATACAAGAAGGCAACTGATTGATGTTTGTCTCTCACATCAATGTTTTTATCTCTCTCCCTTTCTCTCTCTCTAAAAAAAGCAATGAAAAAATGTCCCTGGATGAGGACAAAAAACGAGGAGGAGGAGGAGGAGAAGAAGGTGGCGGCAAACTCTAGCCCTGGACAGTGTGGCTTAGTTGGTTGGGTATCATCTCACAAACCGAAAGGTTGCAGGTTCGATTCCTGGTCAGTGCACATGCCTGGGTTGCAGGCTTGGTCCCGATACGGATGCCTACAAAAGGCAACAAATTGATGTTTCTCTTTCAACATTGATGTTTCTCTTCCTCTCACTGTCCCTCCCTTCCCGTCTCTCTAAAGAAAAAAAAAATCAAGAAACATGTCTCAGGTGAGGATAAAAAAAAAAAAAAAAAAGAATGTGCACTCTGGGGTAGGGACTTTTAACCTAGATAGAATGAACGGGCATCTATGAAGATGGTTGGGAAAAAGTTACATTTTTATTTTTCACTAACTTCTGAAATTTAACGATTACCCTCAAATACAAATGTAGATAACAGAAACAATATTAGCAGTGACTTTGTCACCAGTAAAAACCACAGCTATCTTCATGCCAATTGTGGCAAATATCTTGCATTTACATGCACCACAACTTTGAATTTAAAGCAATTATTCCCAATACTAGACCTTGTTAGTTAATACAGTAATAATGAGGAATGTATTACTGTAACACATGTATTTTTAAATATTTCAGAAGATTATATTTTGTTATATGTGTTTTCCTTTGTAATCCTTTGCATTTTATGCTTTTGAAAGACTTCTGAGAAGGGTCCATAGACTTTATCACAGTGCCAAAGGGGTTTATGGCAAAAACAGATTAAGAATTTTTTAAAAACAGGTTTTTCATGCCTACAGCTATCTTTTTTCCTGATCAACACTACAGGGTCTGTTAATCGGCATGCGGAATGTCAGAAATAGTTTTTCACTAGTAAAACACACAGTGTTAAAACTACCTAGAAATACCACGAACCATGTATAATGAACTAGAGATATAATATACAGGTACCTCAATTCTTGGGAGAGCAAAGTATAAGGCTCTCACAAACCTAGCATCCTGTGCCATTGGTATTAATATTCTTGGCCTAGGGCTCTATCCAAACCTGAATTCAGATTCTGTCACATAATTCTAACCCGAGGGCATCAACTCCTCCTACATTTATCTCATGGGAAAGTTCCTAGTAAGGCCATTGTCTGAGAGCTATGACTTCACTGAGCTTACAGGAACAGATTGTGTGACCAATGTTGTGCCTGCCTGCTAATAAACATGTGGCAGAACTCAGTCAGAATTTCAGGTAACACAACCCCTGGTAGTGTGGCTATGGAGAGAAGGACTGTCAGCTCTCAGCTAGCTCTAATCATAGGAGGTGTCTCATATCTGATTATAAAGGGTCGAAATAGCTTAGATCAGTTTATAATACCCCTGCTGGACTAATAAGTCCATGAAGCCTGGGATCAAATTTCCTTTTGTTCATCATTGTTTTCTTAGGATCAACACCATCCTGACACACAGAAGACAACAGCTGTTGAATGAATTCATGAATGTAATATACTTAGCTGTATATGGGTTTTTCTAACTCCAGAATGTAAGTTCCTTAAAAAAAGGGCATATCGTATTTATCTTTCCCTTATCGGGCACCTTGCCAGGATCACCCATATGACATATCAGTCAATACCTGTTGGCTGCCTATAGTTTTGTGCTAATCTGAACTAATCTAATCTATTTTTTCAAATGTTTAAAGATTAAGAAGACACTCCAGTAAAATCCTAGAAGGCAACGAGAAGCCTCTGTGAGCACATCTGGGTTTGGAGACAGAAGTTCAGGCAGACCTGACTTCAAATCCCGGCTCTGCCACTTGTTAATTGTGTGCCTCATTCCCCTTCTGAAAATTCTGAGATTATCATGGTGCCTATATCTTTTGTTGTAATTTTGTTATAATTGTAGGCAAAACCCTTGAAAACGATACCGCATACTATAAGCAATAATAATGCCTATAAATATAATGCTTTTTATCCTCGAGAAGATCCAAAAACTAAATTCCCGGCTCACTTCTTATATTTCCAAGAACTCTGTACTGTCTCTGCATTCCTCACACCTTCTAAGCATTCAAAGACCTTGACTTCCTTTTACTATGATAATAATAGCCCTTTGCTCGGAATAAGGAAACCAACGCTGGGCAATATTATGTAAATTGATGCTCTTCAGAGGAAACCCACAATCCCATAAATAAACACCTTGTAGTTGCTATCTGGAAGGTGAAGAAACTACATTCAGAACTACAGCTGGTCACCTACCATTACTGACAACTAAGAGCCAAAGGGCCCGATTTGGTACAAGAACACGATACGACAGTTTACTACACGTCTAGCCCAGCCAATAAATATTTACTGAGCACCTATCTAGCATGTACCAGTGTTGTTTGGAAAAAATATTACTTAAAATATGACATATTTCAATGAATAAAATGTTTATAAAGAAAGCTGGCCAGAATAAATAAATGAAGAATAACAGCAGCTACAATCTACCAAGTACCTACCATGTGCCAGGCATTTTACATAAATAATTCATTTATGCTCACAGCAATCTTAACAAGATCCATATTTTGGTGTTATCACCACACTTTGACAGAAGAGGAAACTGAAGCTCACCGAAGTGAGGTAAACTCCCGAAGTCTCACAGCTGGTACACAGCAGAACCCAGAACGCAAACCCCAGTCTAAATCATGGTTCTCTGATGGCCTACAACCCACCTTGCCTTTCCCTGTCCTTACCAGCAATGATGATGGTTAAGCTTCACTAGCAGTACTTTAGTCCTAAGTCCTTTCTAATGCTTATGAGGTTGGTAAATTTAAAAATTAATCCACTCGAGGAAGAACAGGCCTACCCTCTTCCTAATTTTTAAGTTCAAGTCTTTATTAGTAGTGCCAGGTCAGGCCAAAATACATCAGATCAACTGACAGTTTAATATATAAGCTAAGAGAACCAAAGGCACACCAAAAGGATATTCGTAGCATGGATTCCTCAGAAAGCAAAGCGTAAAGGCTTATCGAGGAGGACAGCCCCAGGGAAGAGGGGAAAGGAGAGTGAGGCGTGAGGTGTCAGATTATGGCCACGTAAAGCTGGTCGGGGTCCAGTTTGAGTCGGCAATGGGCAGGGTTGAAAAGTGATCAAAGGCACTGGGGTGAGTGAGGCCAAGAGGATCTGAAGCGGCACATGAGAGGTGTCTGATATGGGGATAAAGATGAAATCAGAGTCCGGAAACTTCAGTGAGGCTTATGGAAATGGCGAGGCCTGAAGTCTTAGTTCAGTGCCAAGATATGACTCAATCTTAACCAGTCCGTCCCAGTATCCGACTTTTAAGCATCCTTCCTGATGAAAACAGAAAAAGGTGACCACTGGGTTCAGTACTAACAAATCTAACTTTCAGAGGAAGGATTTTCACACAATAGGATTTTCCTGAACTGCTCATATAACTTAATTAGAAAGACTAATGCGGAATAGTGCCAACTGTGCATAAAATGCCTGGTCCCTCCCATCATACTGCAGCTTCCAGTCCCCAGAGTACAGCACATTGCAAGGGCGATGACTGAACAAGTAACACAGAAAGATTTTGCTTACACATGGGGTTTCTGTTGTGGTAACACTTTATGGGAACGAAGTTGAGTAAGGAAGTTTATTTGTTACATATGACCAAAACATCAGGTCATGCAATTTTCTACACAGAAGAATATGTAAATCAAACAAAATAATAACGTACAATAACAAAAACAGTAGCTACTATGCACAGATTCTTATGATGGTTTCATTTTGTAAGGTAAAATTTATTTTTGAAAAACTTGGTAATTTTGGAAATGTTTACGCCATCTAAAAAATAAAAAGGAAAAGGTTTACCTTAATGGAGAATTAGGTGTACATGTATTACTGCAAAAAATTGCTATAAAAATCCCAGTTTGCAAAATAAAGAACTCTAACCAAAACTGCTTATGCATTACAAATTCAACTTCCAAGGAATCTGTTAAGTCCCCTACATAAAAACTAACAGATATCCTAAAATTTGAATCACTATACTTCCAAGTAAAAATAAAATTAAATTAGTCTTTCCATCCTTTTCTCCCTCAAAGTAACTACATTTTGCTGACCTCTGAATATTTTTAAATTTTTGTTAAATTGCTGTAAATTTTTGACATACAAATTTACAATCAAATAATCCCATCTTATTGTTAGTAAGCAGAATTTTGAGTTGTCAAAGATTTTTTCCTGTTTTCAAATGAATTTTACTTTCAAATGAATATACTTTCTAGCTTTTCAGTTCGCTTCAGTATACTGGTCAACACAGGAACTTCACATAACTTAGTCTAGAAGAACATCCTGGAGTCTCCCACCCAGAGAGATCCTTCTGGAAAAGTACGGCTGAGTGCACGGGAACCTTCAGAACTAGCCCTCCCCAGCCACTGGAAACTACAGACCAAAGTCCCTCCAATAATAAGTATAATAGTTAAAGTAATGACTAATCTTGCATTCTCCAATTATACTCCTGCAAGACTTTCAGAGCCTGTCCTGGTCCTACACCTTGAAGGAAATTTTATGAAAGGTATGCTAAGGACTTTCCACTCTCCTCTTAGGGTAACAGGACAACAGGACAACAGACATGATGTCTGTCAACCTAAAGGTATTGCCTGAAACAAATGAACAAATAAGAAAAACAAATAAACAAAAACTCATAGACACAGTATGGTGGTTACCAGAGGGAAAGGGGGTGAGGGCTAGTAAAGGGTAAAGGGGGTCACATATATGATGACGGATTTGACTTTGGGTCATGGGCACACATATTTAGATGATGTATCATAGAATTGTATACATGAAACCTATATAATTTTATTAACCAATGTTACCCCAATAAATTTAATAAAAAATAAAAGTATTGCTTGAGCACCTGAGTGCCTAACCCTACGCTAGATACTAACATATATAGATACCCTATAACTGTAAATTCTTTGGTATCCTCACTATCCTTATAAAGACCTTGACTTTAATAATTTGAGGTGATTCAATTACCCACCCAACAGGATCTAAAAAAATAGCTGGAGAGATAAGACAGGTATTTGCAACCAGAGAACAAAAAGATAGGTGTGTTCTGACTATACGAACTGTCCCACTTGGACAGTTGCCCAAGTGAACTGGCCCAGGCATTCCTCTGCCCTGGTTAGAGCTGTGGGCAATTTCTCTCCATCCTGTCTGCCTATCTTTCTATCTCGCCACAGCAAAAGCAAAAGAACTGCTCTTTTCCACTCATGTCTTCCTTTAACTATTCCATTGCTCCAGCGATATAAGATGATAGAGTATGTCAAAGTGGAAAGAGGAAGGAAAAAAGATCCCCTCTGTGCCCCTCTGATGGGAACAAGCAGTGGGTGACTGACGGATGGATGAGAAGAAGGGGGAGGAGAAACTTCAGGAATCTGTGGTCGAGGCCTTCTCTTCCAGGCTGTCTGCCTCTCGCAGAAAGGATGGGATTATTTCTCCCCCCTCTAGTCTCTAAGGAACACCAGCTTTCTTCTCCACAACTGCCTATTCATTCTCTTACCCCTCTAGCATCTGAATCTCATTTGAAAGCCCCTCCAAGCCCCATATCACAACAAAATTCCACGTTAGTACTTTCAATCCTCTTCCCACTGTTTTCCCAACAAACTGGCTCTGCCAAGATCAAGAGGACAATCAGAAAGGCTTAGAAGCAGGGAATTCCCAACTCCATACCCCAAAAGGTACTGAATAGAAGATCACAGTTCTTAGCATCATTCTAAGTTGGAACCTTGAATTCATAGAATTTTTGCTTAAAATGTGTTAGTTAAATAGTGCTACATACTTCGGAGTCCAGGCTAACACATTATTCTTTAGGATAAGAGATTCTCAAACCCTTTGGTATCAGGACTCTCTTACACTCAAATTTCATTGAGGACCCTTAAGAGCATTTTTTTTGTTTTGTTTTGTTTTTAATGTGGATTATAGCCTTCGGAAATTTTCTGAATTAGAAATTTAAGCTGAGAAACTTTTAAAACATTTTATTTATTTAAAATAGCAAGATCTATGATGTTAACATTATGTAACATTTTGAAGAACAATAACACTATTCTCCAAGACAAAAATATGTAAGTATAAATACATATTTAGTGAGAGAGTAGCACTGTTTTACATTTTTTCAAATTAAAATAATGCATTAAACAGAACATTTGATAATTTATAAAGTCATGTCAACAGTTGTGGAATTCCCATGGCTAACCCTGATAAACTAAAGAAAAATTGAGAATGTAACGCATTCACAGGGCAGAGGCTGGTGGTCTCAGAAAATAATGTGAGCCCCAAACCTAGGGCCAAGGTCAGGAAAGGACATGTTTTGTGACTGAAGCCAACAACAATCTACACCAAGGATTTCAAACGGAAGGTCCATAGAGGTCAGGCAAACAGCACGAATGAGACAGTCAACCAGCTGGGAACCTGAAGCGCTCATGACCTTCTCAGAGGCAGCAAGCTCAGTGTTGCCAGATTTTCAGGTAGTTAAAGAAAATAACTGCATTTTTAATAAAAAATCTGCAAATCTGAATATTTAAATGGAACTCCTGATTTTTAAATATGGAAACTGCAACACAAACAAAACACATTTGTAAGTAAACGTAGCCTATGGCACCCCCCCCATTTGCAATATCTATTCCATATATTACAAACAGAATGATCTAATCTTTAGGAAATTCTTCCCAAAGGAAATTTATCCTACAGTATAATCCTAATATTAGATCATTACGAAAGAGCAAACTTAAAATATAATCAATGAAACAACACTGAAACAAAAGGCTGTCAAAACAACAAAAGCGAAATAAAAGCTGTGGTGCTATGGGGGTAAACAACAGACTGTGTCTGTCTAGCGGGCAAGGACGTCTATTAGCAGAAAACGGCACTTAATGGTGGGGTCGATGGAGGTGGCTCATCAGGCTCTTGTCTTGAGAAATACTCTTCATAAAATCCAATTCCCAGACCCGCAAGCCACTCTTCCAACTACTAACTGGAGGTAATTTCGGAATAGGGGGATTTGTTTTTTATCCTCACCTGAGGACATTTCTTTCATTGTTTTTAGAGAGAGGAGAAGGGACAGAGAGAGAGAGAAACATGGATGTGAGAGAGAAACATCAAGTGGTGGCCTTCTGAATGCGCTCAGAGCAGGGATTGTACGCACCCTGACCAGGGATCAAACCCACAACGTAGGCATGTGCCCTGACCAGGAATCGAACCTGCGACCTTTCAATCTACAGAACAATGCTCCAACCAAATGAGCCACACTGGCCAGGGCGCAACAGGGGGCTTTTGAGAACACGCACTCATGGAGCAACCATAAGCAATCAAAAGACATTTACCAAGCACCTCCTACTTGCAAGGCACTGTATGGGACACAATGAATAAGAAGTGGTCTGGGCTTTCAGGTAGCCAGTCTAAAAGTTGAGGAGGCTCAAAACACGTAGAAAAAGACTAAACAGTACCAGCATTAGAAAACAGGGTGAGGCTAACACAAAAAGATGTAACCCAGGCAGAGACATTCCTTAATTAGTAGAAGTAATACATGCTCTAAATTCAAAAGACAGATTATAGGAAATAGAAGCAGGCTTGAAGGAAGATCAGTCTGGTATTTTGGGTTCCCAAAACCAGTTTGAAGGCTATGCTGTAATCTAAACATAAGGAAATTATAGTCCTAAGGTAATGACAGAGTGAATAAAAAGTAATGTTGGGATAAAATTATTCACAAAAAAATCAGCAAGATTTGGCATCTGATTAAATAAGAATAGTATACCCTCTGTAACAAATTCACTTACTAATCCGTCTACAGAACAACTAACCCAGTTTCTTCAACAATCAAGGAATGAACAAATCAAGATATATAACCCAATCGCAATGTGTAGATCATGTTTGGATGCCATTCAACACAAAATTTGGGAAAAAGACTTTACAAGACAAATGGACACATGAACCTTGACAGAAAGTTTCATGCACTTCCATAACTATTGTTAATTTTTTAGGTACAATAATGGTACTGTGGTTATGTTAAAACTAATAAAATATATATTAAAATATTTGTAGGTAAAATGGGATTTACCTCAAAATAATATGGGAAAAAGAGTTGGACACGTGGATAGGATAGTATTATTCATGGGTTAATGGTTTTGGGGGCTGAGTGACAAGCACACAGGAGTTCATTTTAATATTCTTTCTATTTAGGCATTCTCCATAACAAAAACTTTTAAAAATTAAAAGGCAAATCTAGCTTTTACCTACTAGATGACCTTTATGTAAAATCTGTATCAGTTTTCCTAGAAGTAGGACAAAGGGATTACTGAATTGTTTCATATTAAGGTCAAAACATGAAGGTAAACATTTATCATTATTCCTTACCCATATATTTTTATTTAATTATAATTATATATAAATTTGGTGTGAGAATAGGGAGAAAATGTGAAATTCACCATCATACAAGATACTTCTTAACAAACTAAACTTTCTTAAAATTTATTTTTAAATTATAGTTGACATAAACATTGTATTAGTTTCAGATGTAAAACACAGTGATTAGACATTTCTATAACTTATGAAGTAATCACCCCAATAAGTATAGTACCCATCTGGCACCAGTTATGAAATACCATTGAATGTATTCCTTGTGATATACTTTACATCCATCCCCATGACTATATGTATAGCTGGCAATTTGTACTTAATCCCTTTCCCCTTTTGGCCCATCTTGCCCATCCCCCTCAACTGGCCATCAATTATTCTCAGTATCAATGGATAATAAATTAAACTAGGCTCCAGACCCTAAACTACTAATTTGTAAAGAAATTTTTCATTTTGGTTAAATATCACTCTTGTTAATAAAATGGACAATGCTCAAAATTAAACAATAGAATCATTTCAAAGCTGGTCTGTAAAAACCTAATCTTCCAAAGTCCGCTAGAGAATAATTCCACTTTTCTTTCTACTTTTCGGTTTTATTTTTTGCTTTATTCTTTATTTTACAAATATGTTTATAGATACTGTGTGCTATAAATAATTTAACCGTAACTTAATAGAACTAAGTTAATAAAGATTATCCTATCTCTTAGCTTGATACTTGGCCAAAAGTTGTTGTTTAACTGTTGGACAGATAGTAAAGGTTCCTAACGTACTGTGACACAGTCAACTTTTTGGGGTTGGATTGGTTTCTCAGATCATATTTCCTTATGGAGTGCTGCTACCTTCCTTTTTAACACAGAAGTCTACATTCTTACGCAATATTTGGTTTATATTAGCAACAACTCCTACACAAGCGATTGAGACAAAGAGCTCTAAAACAAACAAACAAGCAAAGCCAAAAAAAACCTATTGCCAAACAAAGACAAATTTTAAAACCTCAATAGTGGGGCTTGGTAGTTTCACCTAAACTTTATTTGTAATTAAATATCTTATCTAGTATATCATATAGTATCTGACAATTTTATGCTGAATCCAGAATTCTGGGGAAATGCAAAGCATTTAATTCCTATTAGCTACAGCTTGCTTAATCTAGTAACTAACCATATGCACATAACCCTGATCCTCATTCTATCAAATGTTAATACCCAAGTCGTACTTCTGGCACAGTGATAGAGACTGTCTTTTCTTGTATTAATAAAGTTTATTCCTTCTTATTGCTATACAAATAAAAACATAAATGAGATATTTACATATTCAATGATAATGTTAAATGATCATAAATTCAACTATAACAGTCTAATTTTCATTCAGACAAGTTTACCAATCAGTTATTAAACATTCATATTAACATTATATTAATATAATATTAATTAAATTAATATTAATATTAAATATTAACATATTTACTAGCCTTTGCTGGCAAAATGTCAAAAAATCTGAATTTACTGTTATTCAATTATCTGCTACCATTAACTATGAACGATAGGAACCCAACCATATATATTTTATTATCTTTTTGGCTAGTAAGAGTCTCTCTGATTCATTTCACAACTATATTCAGAAGTAGTAAATGATTTGTATAATCAATGATCATAGTATTTTTAAGAGAGTAATTGTCTAAAATTTCTGCGTACATAGACCAATGTTCTCCCTGCTTTACTCTGACATGATCAGGATGGACAGGCTCCTCTAGGAAGAGCTTCTTTATGAAATTAAAACATACCACATACCATTCTCCAGAGGAGTAAATTCTATTTGGGTAGAATTATTAGTCTCACTCAAGTCATTTCACAGCAAAGAGAACAAACAGGTCTATTGTACATACTATAATTACATTTTGCATGACTTCCTTCAATTAAAACCGTTACTTACATTAGCATCCTATAGCAGTAGAGAAATTTTAAATGTCATTATCTAATGTGACCCAATGATGCCTTCCACTAACAAGAAATTAGTCTGAAAAAGATTTCTTTTTTCTTTTTGCTGTTGGTAGATAAGTAGGTCTTGAATTTATTTTGCAAACAAGACCTGTTCTACCTACCTTTTCATTTAGAAGCTAAAAGCAGATTTCACATTATTTCAAAGCAATTATTGACATAAGGCCCTCCCCTCAGTAGCATCACTCAGTACATCTGCAAGGAAAATGTATATTCATGGGTCAACCTCACTTAATTCTGCATATACTTGAAATATATATTATATTAGGAATGAATATATATACATATATATGTGTATATATTTACACACACCTCCAAAGAAGAACTGGGTATACTCTGAACCTCCAAAGAAGAACTGGGTATACTTTGATCATATTAGGCAGTCACTAAATACAGATAATCTTGACTAAACTGATGTCTAGTAAACAAAGAGAAGGGATTAAAAATATTTTTAATGACTTTACTAACTAGTGCTAGTTGAGATCAACATCTGAAGACATTCTTCTCACTAGACTGGCAGTTACAAACTTCACATTATCAATTAATTACCAGGAAGGAGAGGAAAGAACCCTATTACTGTAAAACATGAAAATCTCTTGCATAGTTATGCCATCTACGGCTTATTCTGTCCATGTTGGAGACTCTAACGCAGACTAAAGAGCGGACCACTTCACAAAATACTACAGAAATCAGTGTTCAGGTTCACTGAGACCTTGAAGTCTAACTCTCCAAATGTTTTCTACTTCAGAAAATTTAGGTCTTAAAATCTTATACTTGATGGGGCGGGGTAATAAGGACAGAATTATAAGAGAAACTCTAAATTAGTATATTAATGTTTGTAGTGTTAACACACACACACGATAGAAAACAGGGCTAAAAAAGAAAATGGACTGACTGAAAAGTACGATTCATCCTGAGGGTTTCTTTCTCTTTCAGGTTTCAGTTCTGGTGTTAAAGAATGGTCAGCACTGAACAGGCTCATTGACTCACAGCCTCTTAAAAGAATTGGAAGTACACTAAAACAATTTTCACTGCCACACTCAATTGGGCTATATTGCAAATAACAGATTATGGTGAAAACCTTTTCTTTTGGTTTGGTTTTTTAAGGGGACAAAAAGGAGGAACAGGGTATTTTATAAAACATCAGCTTTTACCTTTCTTCCCCAAGATAAATTTGTGATATTATTTTTGGCTCCTTTCAACACATTTGTTTTTGCCTTTAGAAACCAGGCATTACACAATGCTTTGGGTAGGCAAGCTCGAGTCCCATATCTAATCTGACCTTTTACTAGAAAAAGGCATTCGTGCACACATAATATAGTGCAAACAACGTACATATATATGTGTGTGTGTGTGTGTGTGTGTGTATATATGTAGTGAAAATGTAAAGAAATACAAGGAAAGGATAAAAAACAAACTCAGCTAAGTGGTTAACTGTCGTAGAGAGAAAAGGGGTTAAAGTTGTGAGGCAGTTCACTGAAGGCTTTAATTGTATTGGTAATGATTTGTGAAACTGAGTGACAGGTGCATAAAAGTGCTTTATTCTTTAAACCTTTTTGTGTACTATATTTTTAAATTTTTGCTCATTTTTAAAAAACCGTATAAGAAGTACTGTTCAACAGAAAAGTATACTAGAACCTAAGGTTCCAAATCAGGAGCCAAGGGATGAATCTGGCCACCTATTTTGTTTGGACAGCACAATGTTTTGTGTTGCTCTTTTGTTGTAACTTGAATGCCTTCGGGCAGGGGTGTGCACTCTGCAATTAGCCAGTCACCATCATTTTCCTTACAGTAAATGAGTTCTTTAACAGCAAAAGAAATTGGAATCCTCATACACTGACATTGGGCATATAAAATGGTTCAGCTGCTTTGGAAAACAGGCTGGCAGCTACTCAAAATGTTAAGCACAGAGTTACCATATGACCCAGCAATTTCACTCCTAGACATGTACCTAAGGGAAAAGGAAACATATGTCCGCACAAAGACTTTTACACAAATGCTCACAGCAGTGGAAACAACCCAAGTATCCATCAACTGATGAATGAATAAACAAAATAGAATACAATGAAACATTACTCCTCCATAAAAAAGGAATGTACTGATAAATGCTACGACAAAGGTAAACCTCAAAAACATTATGCTAAGGAAAAGAAGCCAATTATAGAAGACCACAAATTGTATAATTTCATTTATATAAATGCTCAGAATAGGCAAATCTCAAATCTATGGAGACAAAGTAGATTAATAGGGTAATTAACATGTCATAAAATTAGATAATGGTGTTGGTCACACAAGTTGGTAAATACATGTCAACCAGTGGTTGCTGGTGCCAATTCAAAAGCCAACAGGAATCCCCAAACAGCTCAATGGTGTTAGGTTTCAATTATGAAACAGCACGAGTGTGGAAAGCACTGCTATGAAGTGGCCCTCAGGATGAGGTGGCCCTTGATCCCTCTCTGGCTACTCAGGTCTGCTCTGCTCTGGTGAGTCTAGTCTGGTATGCCATGATGGCTCCACTCCACCCTGCTGAGCTATCTGTGGTGTTTCAGTTCCAGCCGAGAAAAATGCAGTCTTAGGTGGAAAGGGAAAGAAGGCTCGTATGAGCCAGAAAAGTCCCAGAGCCATGTGGCTCAGCTGGTTAAAGTGCCGTCCTGATGCGCCGAAGCTGTTGATCCAGTCCCTCTTCCCGGCACGTACAAGGGTCAACCCGCGAATGCACCAAAAAGGGCAACAACAAAGTCATTCTCATTCATTCTCTGCACCCCCCCCGCCCACCTTTCTCCCTTCTTCTCTAAAATCAATCAATAAAACAAATTTTTTTAAAAGAGAAAAAAGTCCCTGTCCCTGGCTCCTGATTGGTCTGCTCTCGTGCAAATAAGGGCTCCAAATCCTTAGTTTCATTTGTCCAAAAAGCACTGTCCTGATGGGTCAAAATGGAGCTGCTCTGATTGGTCATCGAAGATGGCAATGAAGATATAGCTATGCAGCTCTCATTGGACGCCGAAAGTCCCAACCCTATTGGTTGAAATACAATTCCAGAAACTCCTGTACACGGTCTGGCTCAAGAGGCAGACACAGTGCTGGTAGGGAGGCAGTTCAGCGTGGAAGGCAGGCAGTTTAGCGCAGGTTTCTCCCTGAAGTGCAGCTTGTGTGCGAAGCCCTGTTCAGCATGGCTGCTAGGCTCTGGCTTTTATTTTTGATTTTTAATTTGAGCCCCATTAGCTACCAGGCGCCCTTCTCAACAGGTATTTTCTTTGGCAGGGTCAACATTAAAAAACCACTGAACTGTTCACTTTGCAAGAATGATTTATATGGCATGTACATTATATCTCAATAAAGTGGTTTAAAAATAAACAAAGGTGTCCACTCATTTGTTAAAGTTTGTGAATTAGATTAATCCCTAAGTGTGGTTATCAAACTGTGGTCTAAGAACTCTTGGGGGTCCCCCCAGGTCTTTTCAGAAGTACTGAGGTCAAAACTATTTTCATAATACTGAGACATGTGTCTTTTTCATTGTGTTGACATTTGCATGAATGGTGCAAAAACAATGGTAGGTAAAACTGCGAACACCTTTGGCATAGTGACACCAAAGTATACCAGTTTCTGGTAGTCATCACATTCTTTACCACCAGACACCACACCAAAAAGTAAAATCCTCTTCACTTCAAAATATCCTCAGTAAGGAGTAAAAATTATTAATCTTACTCAGTCTTGATATACACATCTTTTTAACAGTATGTGTAACGAAACAGGAAGTAGCTATGAAGCACTTCTGCTACAGACCAAAATACAAAAAGTGTGATTATATGAGTTGTGGGCCAAACTAGTCACTTTTTTAATAGAACAGCATTTTTACTAGAAACAACTATTGGTTCCTACGGGAAAATGCATTCACATTTCCAAACTCACCTATACATAATTTTTACAACAAAACTGCTTCATAAAGTGGAGGCTGCCATTCTCCATGGGAAATCACACCTTACTCCCTTTTAAAACAACATTTTGAGTATCTTAATCAACCTTTTAGCCGGAGTTAGCAGGAAAGGCCTGTTCGGTGGGTAGAGGAGGGAATGAGGCAAAAGGCAGAAGATAAAACTTGGCCTAAGAAAAACTATTTTGAAACCTCTCCCTCTAGGTACTCACAAAGATAGGTCTGGTCATGTGACCTCCTCTAGTCAACAAATCCTGAGCAGACAGAAGTGACACAAACCACCTCTGCAGGGGGAGGGTATAAGGGGGGTTGAACGGTGATGGACAGAGACCTGACCTGGGGTGGTGAACACACAATACAGTGTACAGATGATGTGTTCTACAATTGTGCACTTGACACCTGGATAACCAGTATGACCCAACAAATTTAATAAAAAGGAATAACAAGAAAGTTAAAAAAAAGAAACTATTATATCCTATCATGGTGACAGGCTAACTAGTGTTAACATTTTATTACAGAATAAAATTTTAATAGGTTATAAAATATAATTCAAACAAAATAAGGTTTAAAGATTTATTTCGTTATTTAAAAGGGGACTGTTATACATTATGGTACTATTCTAATTAGTTACAAAAGGGACTTAAATGCTCCTAAATGCTAAGAATTACACACTGAGATTTACACTTGTAAAAATACACTAAGAATATATAACAAATTAGTCATGTAAAAGATGATTGGACATATGTTGCTCATGAAGATTTAGAAACCTCAAGGACCAATCTAGAAAACTAATTTGATGCAGAATAAAGAGGTTATTCCAAAAAGACACTAACTGTACTAGTAGTGGCATAAGCAGTGTAGCTGTGCATGAGAAAATCAACAGAGCAAATCTACCAGTGTGTATCCAGTACTAGATGGATAAGAAAAACACCCATCTGGCCTGTTTTAGCCACTAGAGTGTTTGAATCGCATGCTGTGGAATAGAGAGAGTTCATCTTTACTCTTTTCCGTATTTGATAAAACATCCTTTGTTCTCACCCATGTTCACTAGCAATGTTTTGACCTCGTTTCCCAAGTTAGTTGATACTGAGAAGAGAAGCCCAGATTGCAAGGATTAATATTTCATTCACTGTAAACATAAAATAAAGGGTCCTATCTCTCTAACAGATGGCACGTTAGTCCCTAAGAGCCCCCAACAACTTTGAGCAAACTAGAGAAAATAAAATTTCTGACTTTGCAAAGCTGAAATGTTTATGGAGCAAGGTAACTTCTTGATGGGCATGTATTAGTACTGAATGGAATGCATCTTGGTTTAAAAAAATTTTGCTTCCTTTATGAAGTTATAGTCTAACTCACTAAATATACCATGGACTACAACTTAAACACAGGACATAATAACAATAACAGTAACGCTCAGATAATAGCTAACATTTATACAAGCTTCATTGTAAATAAGTAGGCACCGAAATATTGCCTATTTTAACTTGTTTAATCCTGATAACAACCTTCACGCAAGTGCTATTACAATCTTCACTTTACAGATGAACAAGCTGAAGTAAAGAGCTGCACATCACATGTGTGAAGCCGTGCCACTGGGATTAAATCCAGGAGATCTGGCTCCAAAGTTACCATTTTTAAACTTGTTAGCCTTTTACTATCAGTTTTCTGAATTTTAAGCATCTTACTTTTCAAAACAGTTTTGAAATTCCATATATATCATAGCAAAAATGTTTCCCAAATCCCCATGACTGAGCTGTTAAGCTGGAAGTGGTTTACCTATTCATTTAGCCATGGTTTCTATCAGTTTTAAGGAGCATAAACATCAAATTATGAAACTTTCATAAGTTAACACAAAATTAATCAGAAAAAATATATAAACCATTGTTTTAAAATTTGTTTACTTTCAATGTATACTAACTTCAGTTGTTAAGTTACATATTTAATTTAACATGCATATATTAGTCACAGTTTTAGCCCTGGCTGGTGTGGCTCAGTAGACTGAGCACCAGCCTGCGAACCGCAAGGTTCCCCGTCAGGGCACATGCCTGGGTTGTAGGCCAGGCATCTCTCCCACATTGCTGTTTCTCTCTCTCTCTTTCTCCCTCCCTTCCCATCTCTCTAAAATAAATAAATAAAATCTTTAAAAATAAATAAAATTAGTGATAGTTTTAGATTAACAGAATTGGATACTATTCTAAAAGCAAGGATATTGTGGCTTTTAAAGAAAAAATTTAATTTGAGCCTTTCTGACTACTGACTCAAACTGACTCAAATCACTTACATGTTAATTTCAAATCCCTGGCTTTATATAAAACCATAACTGTTTTATGGATTAGTCAGTCAATCTACAAGCTAAACTACATTGACTCTCATATAAAATAGCTTTGAATCTGTGCTTTCCTAGTTTTCCTCAAATTTAATGGAGTGAACCACTGAACTGCTACATTCCAAAATTTCTGTTTTTCTCTTTTCACCTTGATATTACATTAAAAGAAATAGCATTTCTCATTAGGTGGTCTTTTGTCATACTAGTAATGTTCTTGTTTTTTTTATCTGGGTGCTTGTTATAGGATATGTTTAACTAACAAAAATTAATCAGGTTATATACACTTTTCTACCTGTATATTACATACTTCAATAAAAAACTGTTTTTTTAACAAAAAGCTGTGCTTCTTAACACTACTTCAAAAAAAGCCATTACATACCAGCCTTACTGGTAGTTGTCATTGTTTTTTATTAAATGGTACTCTATAACACTGAGTAACACTTGGTTTGTATTTTCAGCATATGGGGGGAGAAAAGAGCCAAGATATTCTATGGAACCAAAGAGAGCTATTTAATTCTTTCACAAACCCCTGAGATTTAATGCTCTCAAAAGGAAAGAAAATCTTTCTTTTTCAGCTTCTGCGTGCTTATTTTATCCTCACAACAACCTTATCAGGTAGATACTATGACATACTTGTGGCAGACTGTTTTCCAAAGACAGCCACAAAAATATGTGTCCCATCCCAACTGTTGTTTGTTTTTTTTTTAATGAGACAATGAAGTTCTTATAGTACATTGAGAGATGAGTCTGTTTCCTCTTCCAAAAACCATGTAGTTTTATATCAGCCTTGAGCAGGAAAATGTGACAGAAGTGACGCTGTATGACTCTCAAAGTTAGGACATAAAAAACAATACAGCTTCCACCTGGCTTTCCCACTTTCTCTGAGAGGCCTGCTCATGGAACCTGCCACCAGGTTGTGAGTAGGCGTTCTGTCCACTGTCCCAGCGACATCTCCAGCCCACAGGCAGCATCAGCTACCAGGCCTGGGTGACTGAGTCTTGTCCAGATGATTTCAGCCCCAGCCGTCAAGTCTTCCAGCGAGGCCCCAGACAGCATGGAGCAGAGATAAGTCCCACTGTGCCCTGTCTGAATTCCTGACGCACAGAAACCATGAGATAATAAATGATTGTGGTTGTTTTAGCCACTAGACTTCTGAGGTAATTGGTTATGCAGCAATAGAAAACTAACACTTTGCAGGTAAGGAACACAGGTAGGTAAGCATGCTTGCAACTGGTAAAGCCAGAATTTGAATCTGTGTCAGTCTATGTATAAAGCCCAAACTCTTTCTATCATAAGATATTGCCACGTTTGTTCAGCGTTGCCCACATTTCCAAATAAAGCAATAGTCTACAGATTAAAAAGTTTAAGAGCAATACAGCCCCCAAAATTAATGATTTAGGACAACAGGTCATTTGGTTAGCAAACTCAAAATCCTAGTATCGTTTTTGAGTACATCTATACCCTTCACACTCTAATAACAGCATATCTGATGGTGCCCACATGCTAGAGATACTGGAACTACCTACGTCAGTAACAATAAAGCTGACCATGTATAAAACACTTTACAAAGCACTTTAACAATCACAAATTTGATCTCTAGAAAACGCCTCAATGAGACAGGTAAAGCAGGTAAGGCTCAAAAAAGTTAAAAATAGCTACAAAAACAGTTAAGTAAGGGTTAGAGTTCAGATTTTCTGACTCAAAGTCTAGTGCTTTTGTCAATTCAGCTCAACTCAGCTCCAAAGAATGTTTACGGTGTACGTATTTCCATATACAGCATTGTTTTTACAAGTATTTATGAAGTACCTACTTTGTGCAGAGCATCATGGCAGGCACTGCCTCTCTAACTTGTGCTCTCCACTTCCGGGGTCAGTCCAAAAGCATCTCTGACATAGCTGATCTCTGTATACAAGCCGGTCTTTCCCCACTCTGACCCATTCTCTATGTTGCCAACTAACAACTTCTCCTAATCTACCTCTTTAATCACAACATTCAAAAATTGTCAAAGACGACATCTTACCCATAAAAAATACAGGTCAGATTTCCTGATCTGCTTTCAAGGTCTTCTATAATCTGATCCCAGTTTATTTAATTAAATGAATTTCCCTGCATTTATCGAGATAAAACTAATTAATCTCTTCCTTCTTCCTCGAATTCACTTTCTTACACCTTCTGCCCTCCCTCTTGTTTATACTATGATCCAAATCCAAAAGTAATGCTCAAGTACCCATCCTCAACACCTGTCAGAGAGTCCCTTCCCTCCAAGACCTTAACTTCTACTGGAGAGCTACAATGAACGATCCAAAATGATATATAATAACTAAATTAGGTAGTATAGATTACAGTTTACAGGAATTTAAAAAAGAATCACTAAGGGTGGCAGGAATGCCTTCAAGGAGAAGGCAGTACTTGAAATAGGTTGACTGATACAGGATTCGAACTGGCAGAAGTAAAAGCAACTTAATCAGGAACAACCTGCAAGCCTTCTCTTCTACCCCACTTCTTCCCATTTACATCTTACTTAATCCTCCAGCCAGTACTGTCTCCTTCAGGAAGCCTTTCTCAGTTACTTTGCCATCTAATCTAAGCTCTCTTCTCTGAGCTTCAAATATAATGTAAAAAAACTCACTCTGGCACTTAATCATTCAATATTATAGATCTCATCTCTACAGCCTGACAGCAATATGTCTCTACATGGTAAGTATTCAATATTTGCTAAGATGAACTCACTTCAACAGCCATTGCTGCTTTCAGTCATTTAAAAATCCATTGATCATATCACTGTTTCTTAACTTACCGGGCATCTCCTTTGGAAAGATTAGTATTTACAGGATTAAGAATAACCTTGTTTGCATCTACATCCACCACACATTTGGTATGCAAGTCAATTTCTGCAGATAAAAAAAAAAGGAAAAATAGTCATTTTAAAGTAATTTATTTCAGAAAAAGCATTTGACAAAAATCCAACAGCCTTTCATGAGAAATACACTCAACAAACTAGGATAGAAGGAAACTTCCTCAACCTGATAAAGGGCATCTACAAGAAACTGCAGCTAACACTGCCCTTAATGGTGGAAGACGGCACGGCTTACCCCCCTAACATCGGGAATAAGACAAGGATGTCTACCACTGCAACTTTTCTTTTTAATATTGCACTGGAAGTTCTGGTCAGGGCAGTTAGGCAGGAAAAACAAATCGAAGGCATCCAGTTTAGAAAGAAGTAAAAGTATCAAGTATCTCTATTTGCAGATGATATGATCTTGTGTACAGAAAATCCTAAGGACTCCACTAAAAGACTGCTTGAATAAGTAAGTTCTGCAAGGTGGTAGAATATAAGATCAATATACAAAAATAAGTAGTGTTTCTATATACCAGCAATGAAAAATCTAGAAATAAAGTTAAGAAAACAATTTCATTTGTAATAGCATCAAAAAGATTTAAATACTAAAGGAAAATTTTTAAAGAAGTGCAGGACACGTACACTGAAAATTCTAAAACATTATTCAAAGAAATTAAAGAGTTAAACAACTGGAAAAACATTTACGTTCATGAATTGACAGACTTAATACCATTAAGATGGTAATAATCCCCAAATGGGTCTAGAAGATGCAAGGCAATCCCTGTCAAACTCACGGCTGGTTTTTTTCCCCAGAAAACGTTAACAAGCTGATCCTAAAATCTCTATGAAAACACATGAAATGCAGAATAGCCAAAACAGCCTTGAAAAAGAAAGTAGAAAGGCTTTATTCACCCATTTCAAACTTACTACAAAACTACAGTAATCAAAACAATGTGGTACTAACAGAACGCTAGAAGGATAGACAGATAGATCAATGGAACAGAGACTCCAGAAATTTACTGTCACATTTATGGCCAAATGATTTTGACAACAGTGTCCAGGCAATCCAACGGGGAAAGTACAGTCTCTTCAACGAATGGTGCTGGTATAACCAGATATCCATGTGCAAAAGAATGAAGTCAGACCCCTTCTTAATACCATATACAAAATTTAACTCCAATAGATATCAGACATAAATGTGTAAGAGCTAAAACTATAAGATTCTGAAGAAAGCATAAGAGTAAAAGCCACGTGACTTGCAGTTAGGTAATGGTTCTTAGATGCCAAAAGCACAAGCAACAGAAGAAAAAACAGATAAATTGGACCACATCAAAATGAAAAACTTTTGTACTTCTTGATATGCATCAAGAGAGTAAAAAGTCAACCCTCCCACGCACACACAACAACAACAAAAAAGACAACCCACAGAATCCAGAAACTACCTACTGATCATATATCTACTAAGGGACTTGCATTGGAAAATAGAAAGAACTCTTACAACTCAATAATTTAAAAAACCCAAATAATCTAATTTTTGAATGGGCAAAGGATAGAATAGACATCTCTTCAAAAAAGATACAAAAAAGGCCAATAAGCACAAGAAAAGAAGCTCAACATCATTAGACACTGGGGAAATGCAAATCAAAACCACAGTGAGATAGCACTTCACAGCACTAGCACAACTACAATAAAAAAGACGGAGTAGCGAGCACTGGCAAGGATGTGGGGGAACTGGAACCTTCATATATTACCAGTGGAAATGTAAAATGGTGCAGTCCCTTTGGAAAACAGTCTGGCAGTTCCTCAAAAGTTAAACACAGAGTTAGCATGTGACCCAGCAATACCCACTTGGTCTGGCAGTTTCTCAAAAGTTAAACATAGAGTTAGCATATGACCCAGCAATTCCCACTCCCACATAGATATCCAAGAGAAAAGACAACCTATGTCCACACAGAAGTTTGTATATGAATGCTCATAACAGTATTATATGTCTATTCATAATAGCCAAAAAGTGGAAAAACCCCAGCTGTCCACCAACTAATGAATGGATAAAAGTGGATAGCCATAAAATGGAACATCATCTGGCAATTAAAAGAAATAAGTGCTGATACATACTACAACATGGATGAGGCCTGTGCTAAGTTAAAGAAACTAGTCACAAGGGACCACATATTATATGATTCCACTTATTTCAAATGTCCAGAATAGGCAAGGAGACAGAAAATAGACTCGTAATTGCTGAGGGCTTGGGAGTGACTGCTAGTAGATATGGTTTTCTGTTGGGGGTGATGACCATGTATTGAAATTGATTATGCTGGCATTTGTACAACTGGAATGAGCATAATAAAAACCACTGAACTGGTTGATTGTATAACATGTAAACTATATCTCAATAAAGCTTTAAAAAAAAACATACAGGCCATGTTTATGTTCTCACATTGTTATAGTCTCATATTTTTCTGCCCCAAAGTATGAAGCTGTTTCTGTATGCCTTATCTCGACTACCCAAAGACATTACCTAAGAAAGGAGCTGCACTGGAGTCATTTTGTATTTCCCGAAGAACCTAGGCCAGACGTCATACTACCACTATAACTTTAAAGTATTTCCACTACTAGGAAATGTCATTTCTTTTTGTTGTTGTTTTAAACTTATATAACTGAGACAAATGCAAAAAGATAATTCTCTCCTTGTGCTGCCACAACTCAATGTTTGTTGTATCAGTTATTCCACATTAGTTCTCAAACATATAACCTAGAAGTACAAAAAAAATTAGTGGTGTTTTTTTCCCCAACATATTTTTCAGGCAAAGAGAACTGAAAGGAAAGCATCAGAGCTGTTTTACCTAGGTATGGAAGATTAACCATCAAAATGGCATATGTTCCACTGTAGTCAACTACCATTAAAGTCTAATGTTTTGTGTTTAAATCCACTCTAGACTATACCAGACATGAAGCAAGGAAGTCTCGGCCACACTGCAAAAACTTTTCAAATGTGCAATTTTACTTCTTCCTTTTCCTTAGGCCCAGAGCTCAACAAGCTGCAGTGGTTGGCCCCTCACAGTCAAATCTGTATTAAAACAAATGCATTATCAACTCTCCGGAAACTGTACTGTGACTCAGAATCTACTATCTTACCATTCACCACAAGGTTGGTTATTAGTTTCTTGCAAGAATGTTTGGTCTGAGCAGAGGAGCTGCATGTATATAGTTCTGTATCCATAAGTATACATCTAGAGTGCATGCCTGAAAACCACACATCAAGTAGTGCTTTGCCTTCATTTCAACTGATCTGGAATTAAGAAGAGATCCAAATATGTTTCTTCAGTATGTGTATGTTTTTTCCCCTATCCTCTTCACAGGTCTTTTCTCTTCCCCTTCATAACTGCATTAGATACAACTAATAATTTGTAAACATTAAATGGCTTGAAAAAGGAACCAATCCATGGAAAACTCTATATAATATAAAGAATCACCTAATAACTAATATATCCAATCTACATTCATTCTGCCCTCAAGAATACAATACTTGCCCTGGCTAGTATGGCTCAGTTGGTTGGAGCATCATCCCATAAACAGAGGAGTCACAAGTTCAATTCCCCATCAGGACACATGCCTGGGTTGTGGGTTCTATCCCCAATCCGGGCAAGTACATCAGCAACCGATCAATGTTCCTCTCCCTCTCTCGCTCTCTCTCTCTCCCTCTCTCTCTCTCTCTCTCTCCTTCCTCTCCCCTCTCTCTAAAATCAATAAGCATGTCCTCAAGTGAGGATTAAAAAAAAAAAGTGCAATACTTAACAAATGTGCCTACATCTAACTTACATCAAAGGTGGCCTTTAAAATGTAAACAACTATCTTCACTTGTTAGCTCAATTTTAATTACCAAACAAAATCCCCACCCAAGCTGTTGATTGATACACAGATATTAAGAGAAGGCTTTTCACAAGACTGTTTAGTATATGGGTGGAATGTCTAGGACACACGCCCAAGCAAATAAATGAGTAAGATTTGAAAGGAGTTTAAGGCTCAGGTATATGACAAGTATTTTAATATAAAATGCTATAGCTAGTGTACCATCATATGCTACTAGTTGGCTGAATTAAATTATGCTACAAGGTTCTAAAAATGACACTCTCTCCATGAAAAATTTCTTGCTCTACACAGCTCAGGAAGCAAAGCAGTGATTAAACAGCAGCAACAAATTTAGGTCTTAAATTTAATTTGAATTAAAAAAAATTTTATTTAAAAAAACACCAAACTCCAAAAGATAAACATCTTTCTCTTCATTTGGAACAATACTTAGATTAAAAAGGTAAGAATTAGCTGCTATTCACTGCCTTTACAAAAACAGCGCTGAAGTGCACTCATGTTCCTAGCATCATTACTCACAACAGCTGAAAGGTGGGAGCAACCCAGGTGGGAACTGAGTAAGTGGATAAACAAAATGTGGTATACACATTTAACAGACTATTATTATTCAACCTTAAAAAGGTACAAAATTCCGCTAAAACACAGATGAACCTTGAAGACATTCTGCTAAGTGTAATAAACAATCACAAAAGGACAAACATTGTTATGAGTCCACTCATATGAGGTGCCCAGAGCAGTCAGATTCACAGAGACCGAGAGCTGGGTGGTAGTTGCCAGGGGCTAGGTTTACGTGGCAATGGGGAGTTAATGATTCATGGGTCTAGAGTTTTCAGTTTTGCAAGATTAAAAAACCTCTAGGGATGAAAAGTGGTGATGGCTGCGCAACAATGTGAGTGGACTTAATGCCACTGAGCTGTACACTTAAAAATGGTTTATTAAGATGGTAAATTTTATGCTATGTATACTTTACCACAATAAAAAAAATAGCACCAAATACTCATCATTATTATAATAAGTAACACATGGACAACAGTTCATTCCTAGTGAAGCCTAAAATAATGAGATTGGGATTTAATTAGTACTATGTCTGGAAACCAATAAAAAACCAGAGTGATCTTAAAAGTTAAGTAGTACTTTAAGTTTATGTCATGACTAATCAAGTTTTATTTATAGTACTCAGAACCATGAATGCTTTGAGGTGTCCCCAAGTCCTTAAAACAAAGAGAAAAATAAACTTACTCCACTGACATTAAATATCCCATATTATTTCCCAAACAGGATCCCTTTCTAGGTCAAGTTCCTCAAGCTGAATATTAAAATATGTTCAGCTGACAATTCAGCTTATTCAGCCAGCAAATTAGTCACCTTGCAAAATTAGCAATAATTTGAAACAAGCCTTTCTTCAATGCGTAAATCAGTGCTGGCTCATTCCTCAATGACATCACAGGAAAAAGTGGGCAGGACCTGGGAGACTCCCTTTACATAACTCATGTTCCATCTGAAAACATGCATCGTTCTCAATGTGGACAAAATAACTGAGCTGCCTATTTAGTAATCTTTTCTAATTCTCATGAAAATTAATAATTATTTTCAAAACAAATCTACTTGGAAATATAAATGTAACTCCCTTTTCCTACCAGTCACATTCCTAAAAAGCTAACTATAGCTTACTCTTAAGTTCACAAATTTTCAAAGGAAAAGAGTAACTTATTTGTAAGACTCACATTTTAATTAAACTGTGAACTTTGCATGCTATAATATATGGTTCTATTTTCAACTAATTTGGGTCACGTGCCTAATACTTTTACATGTCTGTGCATGCTCATATAAACAAAATATTCATCTTTAATATTCCATGTATAAAGGACTTGTTTTCCCAAGTGGAATGTAATCTCATTGGCAGCCCAGGGAATATGACTTACACGTATTTACTATATTTATAAATTGCTTAGGATCCCCTTAAGGCTCACTGACCCAGGGAGAAACAAAATTATGTGATGCCACACAGGTAAAAAGCAAACTGGTGGTCTGCTTTCCAGCAAGAGATATATAAAATATCCTAATAACCTACTTTTATGTTATTACCAGTGAACATGAAAATCTATTCAATAAATAAAAGATAAAAATATAAGCTGTAATACGGCTAAAGACTGAGGAACGAAGGAAGGTCCAAGGTAGGACAGCTGATAAGGGAAATAGACTTTATAGTATGAAAATAATTAAAATAACCTACGTGGCCCAAAATATAAAATGTAGATATTCAAAAAACTAATCAACTTTATAGGGTTAGGAAATAGGTATTTAAAAATTTATAAGACAGGACCAGAATAGCCAAAACTATCGTGAAAAAGAAGAACAGGAAGACTACATTCACCAATTCCAAACTTACTGTAAAGCTACAGTAATCAAGACAGTGAGGTATAAGGAGAGACATATAAGTCAATGCTATGGAACTCAGAATCCAGAAATATAATGTCACATATATGGCCAATTGATTTTCAACAAGGGTGCCAAGACAATCCAATGGGAAAAGTATAGTCTTTTCAACAAATGGTGCTGGGATAACTGGATATCCACATTCAAAAGAATAAAACTAGACTTCTGCCTCACACCACATTCAAAAATTAACTTCAAATGGACCAAAGATCTACAGGTAAGAACTAAAATTATAAAACCCTTAAAAGAAAACATATGCATAAATCCATGTGACCTTCGGTTAGGTAATGGTTCCTTAGATACAACATCAAAAGCATAAGCAACAGGAGAAAAAATAGATAAACTGGACTGGACCACATCAAAATGAAAAAGTTTGTGCTAAAAGGACACCATCAAGAGAATGAAAAGGCAACCCACAAAAATCAAGAAAACATTTGCAATTCATATATCTGATAAGAGACTGGTATCTAGAATGTATAAAGGGGCCTTCAATTCAATAATAAAAAGACAACCCAATTTCAAAAATAGGGTTTCAATCAAGATCTCTCCAAAGATATACAAATGGCTAATAAACACATGATATGTTGCTCAATAACATCAGACATTGGGGAAATGCAAATCAAAACCATGGTGAGACACCACTTCACACCCACTAGGAAGGCAATAATCAAAAGGAGGGAAATAAGTGGCGGTATGAACATGGAGAAACTGGAACATTCATACACTATGGTGGGATTGTAAAACGGTACAGTCACTTTGGAAAACAATTTAACAGTTCCTAAAAAGTTAGAGGTGCTATATGACCCAGAAATTCCACTTCTATGGATATACATACTCAAGAGAAATGGAAATATACATCTACACAAAAGCTTATATACAAATGTTCATAGCAGTATTATTCATAATAACCCAAAAGTGGAAACAAGTCAAATGCCCATCAGTTGATGAATGGGCAAACAAAGTACAACATATCCGCATATTATTCAGCTTTAAAAACGAGTGAAGTATTGATTCACACTACAACATGGATAAGCCCAAAATGCAATATACCAAGTGAAAGAAATGAGGTATAGAAGTCCAAATTGTATGATTTCATTCATATAAAATGTCCGGAATAGGCAAATCCATAGAGACTAGAAGTAGATGAGTGGCGGCCTGGGGTTGGGAGGATGCAGAGGGTACTGGAGTGGGGGGTGGTTGAAGAATAACTGGTATGGGAGAGTGTCTCCCTTTGGGATGATAAAAATGTCCTGGAATTGGATAGCGTTGATGGTTGCACAACTCTGCAAATACACTAACAGCCACTGAACTGTACACTTTTGATAGGTGAATGGGAGCTTTAAAAAACTTAGAAGGAATGACCCCCTATACTCAATAGACATAAAATATGGTTAGAACCCGTCAACCACATTTCTACAACACTCATGGCTCTGAAGATCTCAGCCAATCCCATTCTCTTTACTCTTAATTAATAACCTCACATTCTACCCCATCAAGAAAATTAAACACTTGAGGGCTTTTCCATTATATAATTATCCTCTTTCTCTCATATTGCAAAAATGTCCCTCTACATTGGCTCTTTCTTTCTGTCTCTAACATCTCCCAGACTTTTAAAAAAATGGTCTTCTCCTAACTACACTGCCAGATACCACTGTTTACCCTTTCCTTTTACGTGGAGCTTCATGAAAGAATCTTCATGTGAACTCACTGCCTTGACATTGGCATGTCCACTATTTCTCAGCTCACTACCAACACGCCAAGACTCATTCACTCACTCAGTCAAAATTATTCTCCTAAAAATTACCACTGACCGCCATCAAGCTAAATCCACTGAAGACAATTTGGTATTACCATACATGCCACGCCTGTGATATCTGACTACGGACCTGTTTTTGGAAGCCCTCCCTGGGCTTCCACCTGCTTCTCCTTATGTCTTTCTTCTTGGTCTCTCTGTCCTCCTCCTTCCAAATAAAAAACATGCCTTAATTTGGTGTTCTATCTTCTTAATATAGTAATGACTCCCATATCTACATGTATCTCCAGTCCCTTTGTTTCAGACTCATATATACAACAGCCTTCTAGATCCATCCACTTGGCTGAACTTCAGGTACCTAAAAGCCAACAAGTCTGTTGACTTCCTTCCGGGCATGCACTTATATCTTATTCATAGTTTTAGATGCAATACATGCACTTGATTAAGCAATGGCTAAATATTGTTGAATATCCAAAAATATAAATCATCATTTCCTGTACCTCCACCTTAAAACCTACTTCTCCTTTACTTCTGATGTCAGTTACTGACACCGGCATTCATTCAGTCACCTTAACCAGGTGCTTAACCAGAAGTTTTGCAGTCTTCCTATATTTCTTAAATTTCAGTTGCTTTCATATCACCTTGACACATTCTATCTGGGGAAATCTAGAATGCAAGGCCATAGAAGCCCTTTACCCAGCCCACCTCTTAAGAGATACGTTTGCAGCCAGCAACTTTGTGGGACTAGTACTTCCTTTAGGGCGAAGAGCAGGCTTCCTCACCATGTAAAGCAATGGATTCCCCAAGCTCAGTATTCCTCAGACGCAATGCAAACCCACTGCCTGCACAGCATCCACCTGGACTCCCCACATCACCGCTGCGGGATCTGCAGGCAAGGGGAACTGCTCACACTGCTTGCTGTGCCGCAAGGAATTCCTCGGACCCAGAAGTCCCATGTCTTCTACCGGTACCCACGAAAGAGGAGCAAGCTAACTTATTAGTTTGTGGGCATAGAAAAGACACACAGAGTAATTTATCTTCTAAAGTATCGCTTTAACAGTGCCACTGCTCTATTCAAAAACCTATAGTCACTGTACTCAAACCATGACCCCCTTCTTAATCTCCCTGTACCTCACTTAAATAACTCCACAGCTCTCTATACCCCATAAACCTCTCTTCTTCAGTAAAGGCAACTTGAATCACTCTTCTCATCCCTCACTCCCTGTATTCTTCCAATCATTCCAAGAAAGCATAGAATTTAAAGGCTTGGGCTCTGGAGTTGAACTGCCTAGGTTCCAACTACCAGTTTCTACACTTGTAGTTACATGATTTGGAGTAAGTTGCTGAGTTTTCTCATCTGTAAAATGGAGTTACAGTATAAATGTTTCCTAGCATTGTTGTAAGGATTAACTTAAATACTCTAACTTAGTGCTGGGGATCATGTCAGCACACAGTTACGTCTCAATAACTGTTAATTATACAGATACTGTCTCCTTCCTGCTGTCTGAATTTTTACATCTGATTTCTTCACTGTTCTTGCAAATATCTTGCTAATGCCTACATCTGTGTTTTGCCAATTCCTACAACTTCTGTTGTGCACCTCAAATGCCATACCTTCCTCCCTGCCCGTTGTCCTCAACTCATTCCTCATCATTCTGAAGGCCCACCCTCCATTTCTTTAATTCATAATGCACTATCATCACGGTGTTGTGTACATATATTCTTATAACTGACTCACCTGTGTATCCCTTATTACTGACAAGACAGCGAGCTCCTTTGGTCAAAGTTCATATGCTTCTCGTGTATCCTGCACATCTTTGAAAATTATGTAAACATGCCCTGGTTGGTGTGGCTCAGTGGACTGAGTGCCAGCCTGAGAACCAAGGGGTCCCCTGTTTGATTCCCAGTCAGGGCATATGGCTGGGTTGTGGGCCAGGTCCCCATTGCAGGGTGCACAAGAGACATCCACGCATTGATGTTTCTCTCCCTCTTTCTCCTTTCCTTCTCCTCTTTAAAAATAAACAAATAAAATCTTTAAAAAAAAATTATGTAAATTCAGGAATGCAAGGTCCTGTTAGAGATCGTCATGCCTTGCCTAGCCAGGTGGCTCAGATGATTAGAGCATTGTTCCAATTGTGGGTTTGATCCCCAGTCACGGCACATACAAGAATCAGCCAATGAATGCAGAAATAAGTGGAACAACAAAAATTGATATTTCTCTCTCCCTTCCTCCAAAATCTATAAATAAAAAAAATTTTTAAATTATCATCGTGTCCAATATAATAGTAAAAGTACAGGCTTTAATAGCAAAGGAGGTGAAATTCAAGCTCTAAAATACTGGTTTTGTAATTCCTGGGAGTTAACTCCTCTGAGAATTCTGTTAAACAGAAATTCTATAACTACTGCTTTTAAAGTTTCATTTGAATAATAAAATAACTAATAAAAAGCACCAAACTCTATAGCTTATAAATAGAAAGCTCTCAAAAAGTAGCTTTTTTTCTTCAATCAACATGTGTTAAACTGAATGAGCTAATCAATGCCATCTTTTAATGATATTTACTTCTGAGAGTTAAAGCCCAGTACCAATTAATTCATGGATTTGTGTCTCATAGACCAGTTAGCTTTGCACACTTCCCCATAGGTTACACTGACATCTTTGACAAGTTTTTTAAAAAACATGCTCTGCTAAACACAAGGAGACTTGAGCAGCAAGCACGAAGATAATAATAAATCCATTTCCACTCAATAAACATCTCAATTCACCTGTTTAACGAATAGTTTTGTCAGTGGTTTCTTCCATCTTCAGAACTTAACAACTGAAAAAGTTACACATTAGTCATTGTTTTATGGAGGTGAGATAAAAGTAAATGCCAATTCAAACAAATTTTTATATTATTTTATTTTATAAAATTGTACTTTCTTCTCCAAAAGCCTCTGGCCATTTGTGTATAATTTCACATTTCAGTCACTGAGTTGACAGGAAACAAAAGAATGTTGTAATAGATGTGTGTCTCATTCCATTAGCATATCAAGCAGCTGCTAGTAAAACAAGTATCTTCTGTTTTAGAAAACATGTCAGAAATTTCCATCCACAGTCATCTTTAACTCTAACATCAGTTCTCTCTGAAAAGGCCAAACAACCACCATTGGCCTCAGGGTCAAAAACACCTTCCTGTTTCAAAGAGATTCTCCCCTCCTACCCTGACCCTCCATTTCCTAAGGATTACTTGTTTCTTCATTGACTGCAGGGCCTTCTAAACTTCCTCCTGCTTCCTCAGCTTTACCTTGTTGTTGTTGTTTTTTAATTTAAAAAATGTTTTTCAATTACAGTTGACATTCAATATGTTAGTTTCAGGTGTACACACAGTGATTAAACATCTATATAACTTACAAAGTGATCTCCCTGAGAAGTCTAGTACCCACCTGACACCATATACTGTATAGTTCCTATAATATTATTGTCTATATTCCCTATTCTGTACTTTATACCCCCATGACTATTTTTATGAGTGCCAATTTGTACTTATTAATCCCTTCGCCTTTTTCATCCAGCTCCACCCCCTAACTCCTCTCCCTTCTGGCAGCCATGTTTGTTTCTGTTGTGTTTGTTAGTTTATTTTGTTTTTTAGATCCCACATATGAGTGAAACCATGTGGTACTTATTTTTCTTTGACTAATCTGAAAAGGGAATCCTCACGCACTGTTAGGGGGATTGTAAATCAGGGCAGCCACTAATGGAAAATGGTATGGAGTTCCTCAAAAAGTTAAAAATAGAGCTACCTTATGACCCAGCAATTCCACTTCTGGATATTTAACCCAAGAAATCCAAAACACTAATTTGAAAACATATATGCACCCCTATGTTCACTGCAGCACTGTTTACAACAGGCAAGATACAGAAGCAACTTCAGTTTTACCTTCTCTTTTGATTCATGACTGCTCACTTGGTTTTGACTGGCACCCTTCCTTTTCCCATTCACATGGCTTCATTTTCATCACGTGCTCTTAAACGTTGCCCAGCACGTCCTCAGCCAGTCATCTACCCAGGCTTGCAATCTTGCCCTGAGATCTGGCAATCTTTCTCCTTCATGCTTGTGTATGAGACCCATACAAAGCTCTAAAAAGGTGCATTAGAGCACATGCACCAGGCACCCCAAAGCCAGATTTCTGGGCCCAGCTAGCATCAGGGCTCCCTGTAATTTTGCTCTGACTCTCTAGTCTCACTCATCCTTCTCTAAGTCAACCTCAGAGAACTCTTCTTTCTGACAGGCTAAACTTGTCTCTGCTGCCTAAACTTGCCTGGCTCATTCCTGTTTCTGTGCCTTTGCTCTCAGGCCATATTTCCTCCTCAAAGAACCAATGCTTTTCCCTCCCTCCTACCTTGCACCCATTCCAATCATAAGCTCCCTCCTCCAAGTTCAAAAGTCTCCCTCCCCAGGAAAGCATTCCCCAATCATCCCCTTCCAGGGATCTTTCACTCCTCTAAATTCCTATATTTCCCTATCACTCACCTGGCACTTAATCATCTAGCAATCTACTATAGTTGTTTACCTTTAAATCTTATCTTTTCACATGACCGTCATTTCCTCATGATCATGAACCATAAAGCACACTTTTAAAAAAACTGAAAGCTACAATACTAGACAACACTAAGAGATAGTTTTCAGGAAATAAAATTCTCCCAAAAAGAACAATCAATCTCATTTTTTCATGTTTCTTTCTAGCCCTTGACCATTCATGTTTACCTTTTTATATAGTAATAATCATCATAGTAGATTCAATAGCAGGTTGAACAGTAGATTATCATAATAATAAATTTAATACAGTTACACATACCATATTACATTCTGTTTTTATTTCTAACATAGAAAACAGTTTTCCTTGTTAAATGGTTTTAATTTTCATAATTTTTAATTGCTATGTAATAGTCTTTCCACTGAGATACTAGACAGTGATTTACTTATACACTGGCTTCTACTAGATATTACATTCTTTTTTGTGTCTCTCAGTGCATCAGGTGCTGCAAAGTGCAAAGTAAACCCTTGAGAAATGCCTACTGAAATAAATATATATTGCCCACACTTACTAACACCTGCAATAACCCATTTCACTGTTCTTCTCTCTAACTAAATTTCTAGTGTAATTTCTAATTTCACCACCTTAGGCCAGGTAGACAGCAAAGGTATTTTCCAAATACTTTTTATATAGATTTATTTATTTTGGTAGTTGATCTTACACATATTTAAACACGGGAAGCCCCTTGAGGAAAAGTAGTAAGATCCCATAATACCTAATATAAGCTAGACACCAGGCAAGCATTTAATAAACATCAAATACTTTTAAACCACCTAAAGTTCCTAAACAGGAACTTTATAAATTCCTAAATAGGAGAGTATCACTGATCTAACTAGTACCATCAATCATGCTTGTAAAACTTGCAGTTCATTTAATAATTAGATTGATTAATTATGTATGAATGGGTGTTCTTTACAGTATCTAGAAGAACACAACCAGAGTTACCTGGTGAGTTGTACAAGTCTGAAAGATAACATAATAGACAAACAATATTTGTAAACAGAACTTCAAGAGCTCATGACAAAACTGGTGCACTCCTTTTTCTTTAGTTTAAGTTCATATTTCAGATGAACAAAAGCAAAATTAAAACTATGTAAAATTACATATGCACGTGAACACAAAGCAGAACAGAAATAAGAAAATGAGAGTACGAACTGTCAAAATGGGAGGATGTCAGAGACTTTGTCCTTTACATTTTTTATTTTGTTAGCAATGTTAAAATGTGTAACAAGAAAAATATTTCCAGACAAAATCATATGTTAGCCATTACAACTCTAATTTAGCAAAAATGACTGAAAGAAACACTTTTACTTTCATGATAAATGTGAAATAATAAACCAAATAACTGCCTTAACACCTAAGCAGTCAGATGCTGAATCACGTGAAGAACTTAATAGTACACTAAAAGCTTCTTGCAAATTACAAACAGTAGCCAATGTGATTCCAAATATCAAAGTTTATACAGCAAAACTACATCATCCCAGTAACCCATTCTCATTTCATTCTTATTTGTGAAGAGGGATTTCTGAGGTTGATTCCTGCACTAATATAGCATGAGAGAAACAATTATGACTAAAAGTTTACTATTTGTCATAATGATATACTATTACTTAATACATTAATTTTCCCAAATGTAATAATTGGTCTAAGCAATATGGCTCTTTTCAAAACTACTGGAAAGGAATATGGTTTTGTTTTAGCCTTTTTAAACAAGCTCTAGCCCTGACTTGTGTCGCTCAGTTGGTTGGGTGTCATCCTGTGAAGCGAAAGGTCACTGGTTCAATTCCCAGTCCAGGTACATGCTTGGGTTGCAGGTTCGGTCCCCAGTTGGGGCGCATGCAAGAGGCAGCCCATCCATGTTTCTTTCTCACATCAATGTTCCTCCTCCTCTCCTAAATATCACTGGTTTTAGAATTTCACTACACTGCATTCCATAACAACCTCTAGATTATTATGTAAACAACTACTTCATGACGAAATAGAAATAGAACCAATAGTCCACATGCTTTCAGGAAATATAAAGCTACGTAAGAGATGGCACTAAATGAGTGAGGCAGTTTACCACAAATGCATTTCTATTTACCAAGTAATGCATCTATGTATAAACCTTAAGTTTAAAATATGTTCAGCCAAAAGGAAAAGCTAACATCCATTCCATAGTTAAAATTATAATTCTACGCATCCCTTGAAACTCTGATACTGATAATTATTAGAATCTAATTAATGACAATTTATAAGTAAAAAGGATAGTACTTCCCCTCAAAAAATAAAACCCACTATGGGAGGAGAGGAAGGAGTCTGAGATAGGTCTTTTGTGGTGGTTTGGTTAACTAACTGCCTCTTTTTAGCACTGACATAGCCAAGATTTTTTTTATGAAAAAGAAATTTTAAGAATGTGCTAAAATCATCCTTTCAGAATCAAATCCCAGATCAGTTGTGTTTTATGTGGCTTGTTTTTTGTTTTTTTAAAGTTTTCCTAATCACTGTGATGGTAATAAACTTAAGGTGAATTTTCCGGAACACTGAAGAACAGAAGCTTTTCAAAACTTTCAGAATTCCTCTAAGTTCTTTCATTTTGTCAGAGCGTGGAACTAGTGAAGCCAAGACTAAACTAGTTTAAGTTCTTCTGGAAAAATTCTTCTCTGTCACCTAACATCCTTAAGCTGACCTAGCACGGGCAGAAGGAGTCACCAACTCCAAAAGAAGATAAAACTCCAAGATAAGAAATAAACCAGCTCCCAAGAGGACAAACCAACAAAGTAGATGTTAACTGGTTGATCTGTGTATCTCACTATATACAAAAGGCAGCAAAGGGAAACTGGAAAGCAACTCATGATCTTACACAGACCTAAACAACACTTGATATTATGAACAAAGAAGTGGCAAGAACAACCTTGAACAGAGATTTTCAAACTTTTTAATCTCATGGCACACATAGACTAATTACTAAAATTCTGTGGCACACCAAAAAATATATTTTTTGCTGATCTGACAAAAAAAATAGGTAGAATTCTGATTCATTCACACCCTACGGCTATTGTGGTATTGGCTGTTGTCATTTTTTTATTTGACAATCTAAGGGCAAAGAGGTCAGTGCCCCTGACTAAATAGTCAGGTATTGCATGTTTTAAAAATTCTTGAGGCACACAGGTTGAAAATCGCCAACTTAGAACACAACTCTGGTACTTGCAAATGATTCTGATTAGTTAAGAATCTTTTGAAAAGTCATCTCCTGGGATTATAATAGTGACCCCCAATAATATAACCTTATACAGAAAGGTTATACAGAAAATATATATTTTTTCAAATATATTGTCTCACTTAAAAGTAACTCACCCACACTAGCTAATCATACTTTCAGAATCAAATCCCAGATCAGCTGTGTTTTATGTGGCTTGGTTTTTAATAAGTTTTCTCAATCACTGTGATGGTAATAAACTTAAGGTGAATTTAAATAAAGATGCCAAAACCGAGCCCACCTCCTTCCACTGCCCTCTGGGGTTCTCTCCAGTATATCCATCTGTATAAAGAGGATTTAAAATGTACTTGGTTTATCTGCTTTCTCTACCCTCCCTGTAGAATGAAGAGAATGTCTGAAAGATACAATTTCACAAGAATCTTGGCACTTAAAACTATTTATTGTTGAGAGATGACCAATATGACATAAAAGCAAAAACAAAACTTTCTCAGCAGTCCAAAAAGTGGGGGTAGAAGGCATCTCTTTTACCCAACTTCAATCAAAGTATTTACAACTCTTTACGATCGTCCAGATTAAAAGAAATAAAGTGAAAAAGCAACAGGAGGAATTTTTGCACTTGAGTGCTTTCTCAAGAGGAGTAAACCAAATTCCCTGCCATTTTTCCTGCCGCGGGCCACCAAAGTGGAGGGTGAGGGTGGCTGGCCAGTGACGTGGGGCTTCGGGGTCCCTGGCTGTCCCGGCCAGGCCGGACCGGTGAGGACCCAAGGGGCGGGGGCCGCACTGACAGCTGGCGAGGAGACAGCGGGGACTCTGCGAGGCAAGGGCCGAGGGGAATGGTGGGGGAAGGAGGAAGAGAGCCCTGGCGGGTGAGGGACTAGGGCGCCCTCCTGGAAGGGCAGGGGAGAGCGAAAGGGTGAGAGGGCGAAAGGGCTCTGGGGCGGGTCGGGCGCGCCGGCGGAAAGGGCAGCGGTCCGGGACGTGGGGCCCGTAGCGCCCCGGGACGCGGTGCAGACGAGGGGAGGGGCGTCCCGCACAGGCGGGGCGGGCGTGGAGGGACAAGGTTTCGGGGTGCGCGGGCCGCGCTCCAGCCCGGATGCGGACCCCAGGGGCGGGGCGGCTGGACCCCACACGGCGGCTGCCGCGAAGGGGCGCACCAGGCACCTGCCGCCTCCGCTGCGGCGGCCCCGCGCGGGCTCGGTTCTCACCTCTTCGGTTCATGGGCCGGATCCGGACAGCCACTTTCACTTTGGAGTCTCCCATCCCGCCGCCGCCTCTGCCGAGACTCTTGCTCGGCTTCCGTCTGCCGCGGCCACCGGGCAACTCCTCGGGGCTGACCGGGCCGTAGGGGGCTGCGGCAGGAGGGGCGGGGCCTGGGGCGGGTCCTGTTGAGGGGCGGGGCAGCCCGCTGGGCTCCCGGCGCGCCCCCGTTGCATGACGGGACTTGTAGTTCCTTGGTCGTGGTCAGGGCGGCGGCAGAGGAGCGGGCGTGCAGGGGGGAGGGGGGAATTCTTGGCGCTCTCATCACAGGAGACTTTGTGAAAGCCCCTCTGCTTCTGTACTATTCTTATTTTCTTTTTTTTTAAAGATTTTATTTATTTTATTTTTTTAGACAGAGAGGAAGGGAGAAAGAAAGAGGGAGAGAAACATCAATGTGTGTTTGCCTCTCGCGCACCCTCCACCCCAGGTACGTGCCCTGACTGGGAAGTCGAACCGGGACACTTTGGTCCGCAGGGCGAAGTTCAGTCCACTGAGCTGCTCCAACCAGCCGAAGATCATTCTTATTTTCATAAGCCATCAATGAGCTGGCACCTCACCTAAGAACAAACTATTAAATAATTGGAATTGGAGACCATGCAACCTCTTCAGACTCATGACCTGCCAACTTAGTGTTTGATTCCTGGTTCAGAGCATTTCCTCTGCTTAGATTGCCCTCCAGGCCTTGTTCACCAAAATCATCTTTCAAGACAAGTGAAAAACTACCTCCTCTGGAAGTCTTTATAGTGTACGGTATCGTATATACCATTCCACTCCATGACACCATTCCACTCCATGACACCATTCCACTCCATGACACCCTTCCAGTCTAATCCTTGGTCTCTGCCACCATAGAAAGAATAGACAATCTACATAACACACCTTTTTTTCTCCCCTGAAAAAAAGTTCCTGCCTCCCTCGCCCCCCCGCCAAAAAAATAGTATTTTCTAATACTATTAGAAAAGGTATTTTCTAATAGTTCCCTTGTCTAACCCTTCTTGCTCTAAAATCCTTCCATTTTGTACAATTCAGAGTTCCCTTCTGGTTGCTAGACAGGGTACTGCCCAATTCACCGGGCACTTAGATGTTCGAATATAGTCAGTTGAATTTTGTTTTTTGTTTGTTTTTAAACCTAACACGTTTGACTATCTTAAGATGGGAAATATTTAACAGCTTAAAATTTTTTTTAAAATCTTCGCCTGAGGACATGCTGAATGATTCCATAGACAAGGGAAGAGAGGAAGAAACATCAATGTGAGGGAGAAGCATTGATCAGTTGCCTCTCCTCCACGCACCTGGAGCAGGGATGCAACCCACAACCCAGGCATGTACCCTGACCAGGAATGGAGCCTGCAACTTTTTGGTCTATGTGACGACACTCCAACCAAGCCATACTGTCCAGGGTGCATTTTGTTTTTCAAAAAAACCCTAGCAGAGACTGTTAACTGATAGCCTGTGGCAAGATCTGACCAACAGATGTGTTCTGTTTGGTACAACAGTATTGACCAATGCATGAAAATCAGTAGATTTTTACATGCAATACTGGGCCTGTATTACATATTGGAAATATGGATTGGACTTAAGAAGCAGTGGCCACCATTATAAGAGGTAGGTTGGTCCAGCTCCTCTGCATAGATTGCCCTCCAGGCCCTCCAGGCCTAAGCATTTTATATGAATTGACTCACTCAGTCCCCAGACTAACTCTGTCAAGTGGTTACTGTTATTATCCTGATATTACAGGTGTGGAAATTGAGGACCTGAGCAACTTCCTGCAGTGTCACAGTGCTGCTCCTGTGATCTGATCTCTCACTCCACAATCTTTCATAGCCCTCCTTCAGTCTGCTTTACCACACACGTGTCTAGATACCATGGGTTCATAATGCCTGCTTGGATATGTTTACATGATAGTACGGAACTCAGAACCAGATGAATAAATACAGAAAGCTGGTAAGACTTGCCCATTTACCAACCATCCCTGTGTTCAAAGAGCTTCAATAAAAGCAGAGTTGTCAAAAAGGTTAAAAACACCTTTAAAAGGAATGGAATTTTGACACATACTACAACATGAATAAACCTTGAAGATATTATACTAAATTAAATAAGCCTGACACATGAAAACAAATGCTGTACGATTCTGCCTGTATGGAGTACCTAGAATAGCGAAAGTCACAGAGACAGAAAGCAGAATGGTGGCTGCCAGAGGCTGGGGGCCGTGGAAAAATGGAGAGGTAGTGTTTGAAGGACACAGAGTTTCAGTTTGGCAAGACAGAGAAGTGCTGGGGTTGGTGGTAGTGATGGCTGCACAACAGTGTGAATGTGTTTAATGCCACTGAACCGTACACTCAAAAGTGACTAAAATGGTAAAATTACGTCATGTATATTTTACCACAATTTTAGAAGGTTAATATAGAATCATTATGTTGTATACCTGAAACTACTGTTATATATCAATTCTCTCTCAATCTTTTAAAAAAGGGTTAAAAATAGCTGCTGACCGGCCCTTTTCACAAGACGGGGATTTCTTTCTTAGAGGCACTTCCTCTAAGGTTTTAGGAGGGCCTCCTCGGCTAGAGAGGCAGTAGGTGTCAGTACATTAAGTCTTGTGATTTTCCACAGCCCAATAAAGTAAACAAAATAAGGAGAACCAACTAAGAATCGCTATTTAATTTTACCAAGTCTTTAAAAACCTAATGCACACAACAATTGATGTCGTGGGTCCTAGGTATCCATTCTCTTCTCTTCTCCTCTCTTCTCCCTTCTCTTCTCTTCTCTTCTCTTCTCTTCTCTTCTCTTCTCTTCTCTTCTCTTCTCTTCTCTTCTCCTCTC